>PVKS010039522.1:0-11573 GCA_004027875.1 Aplodontia rufa | reverse complement strand
TTTAACGGAACGAGTGCAGCTGGAGTTTGAACGCCCTCCCTGATCAGCGGTTACACCCAGGTTCTTTTTTCTAATTATGGTAAGACATGCAGCACAAAACAGACCAGAGGGACCATGCGTCCGCACAGTGCCGTGGCATCAGCCCAGGCACACGGTGGTGCCACCCGACCACCAGCGGGCTCGCGACTCTTCATCCTGCAGAGCCAAAACCGGGGCTGTCGCAGACCAAGCGTCCAAGCCCTCGTCCTCCCAGTGCCTGGTGTCACGCTCCGCTTCATCCTCTAGGAAACATACCAGTGGAACCGAGCAATGCGTGGCCTTCAGGAGTCAATTGTTTCCTGGAGGCCCTCGAGATTCATCCTCTTGCTGGCTGTGCTTTTAGGGCTGAATAGCATCCGATTGTGTAGAAATACCACTTTTTTTTTTTTTTTTAAGAGAGAGGAATAGTGAGAGAGAGAGATTTTATTTAGTTTTTCGTGTGGCTTTCGTTGTTCTGAATCTTTTTTGTATATGTGGTGCAGGGTTTCAAACCCACGTACTCACGCATGCCAGGCAAGCGCCACAACCGCCGAGCCACCGCTCCAGGCTGAAAAACCACATTTTATTTATCCACCTGTTAACGGACGTTTGGGTTGTTTTCGCCTTTTCGTTGTAGCAAATAAGGCCGCTATGAACGTGGGTGCGCAAATATCTCTCAGAGTTCCTCCTTTGTACCCAGAACCAGGGTTGCCAGATCAGGTGACACTTTTATTTTTCCAGGTTTATTATTATTATTATTATTTTGGTACTGGGGATTGAACCCAGGGGCACTTAACCCCTGAACAACATCCCCAGCCCTTTTCATTTTTTAATTTTGAGACAGGGTCTTGCTAAGTTGCTGAGGCTGGCTTTGAATTTGTAAACCTCCTGCCGCAGCCTCTGAGCCTGGTCCAGGTACTTCTTTGAATCAATTTTTATTGTGTATTTCTCACCTGATCGTAAGCCTTTCTGGGCGGCTGTGTTTTTCAGTCATTCTGATGGTTACCCATGGGCCCCCCCAGGTGAGTGGCTCCTGCCATCTTTGTGAGGGCTGCTCCCCTCCTGGGTCCTCCTTCCTGTCTGTGCCTGGTCATAATTTCCATCTCAGGGCCTCTGCTCATCTTTTGTGATGCGAGGGAGTCATTCCTGACAAGCTACGGCTTGGCCACACCTGACAGGTTACCTATTTCTTCCTGCCCTGATGCTTTAGGTCATTAAGTGTCAACGCTACGCTTCCCTCTCATGGGGGAACAGCAATTTCTGACTATGGCTGTCTTCTCTCCCTTCTGTGTCTACTCCACAGTCTCTCAGTAATGTGGCATGAATGTTATTGAAGTAATTAAGTAATTACCTCCTCTCCTGAGGGTCGTTTCCAACATTTCAGCAAAGAGAGGTGTTTCATCATCTGTGATGATGAATCATTTCCTTAGGATAAATTCACAGGACTGGGATAGCACATGGCTGGATTTGGGGATGGGGGTCTAAGGTAAATGAATTCAAGGCTGGAGCGGTGGCTCAGCACTTATGGCGCTTGCCTGGCCTGCACGAGGCTGAAAGTTCGAACCCCAGCACCACAAACACAGCAGAGTGCCAGAGCACCAACGAAAACCATACGAAAAACCTAATAAAATTGATTGCCCCCCTTCTCTCTCTCTCTCACTGTCCCTTTCTCTTGGATTAGGTGTCGTTTGCCTCACCAGGGAGTCAGAGGAAAGTGCACATTGTTAATGTGATGGGTGCAGGGTGCTCTTTCCCATCTTGTAGGAATTCCCCTTCTCCCCACCTTGCAGGTGGTCCCTGGAGAGGGTTGAATGGTTCAGTACCCCACACCCAGAAGACACATCTACTCGGAATTTGTGAATATGTCCTTATTTGGAAAAAGGTCTTGGTAAATGTAATTAAGTCAAGATCTCAAAATGAGGTCATTCTGGATTAGATAGGCCCTGAATCCAACGTCAGTCAAGTCCTTGTTGTTCTTTTACTTTTTTTTTTTTAAACAACTTTATTTAGTTTTTCACATGGCTTTCGTTGCTCCAACACTTAGTTGTGTACATGGTGCTGGGGTTCGAATTCCCGTACTCGTGCATGCCAGGCAAGTGCTGAAACCGCTGAGCCACCGCTCCAGGCCCTCCCTGTTCTTTTACTTTTTGACCAGGGATTGAACCCAGGAGCACTTAACCACTGAGCCACATCTCCAGCCCTTTTTTGTTTGTTTGTTTGATGTAGAGACAGTCTTGCTAAGTTGCTTAGGGCCTCATTAAATTGCTGAGGCTGGCTTTGAATTTGGGATCCTCCTGCCTCAGCCTCCTGAGCTGCTGGGATTACAGGCGTGTGCCACGGCATCCAGCCAATGTCAAGTCCTTGTAAGAGCAGAGAAAGGGAAGTAACAGAGACACAGCGAAGGAGCTGGGCGGTTGGAGTGATGCCTCTACAAGCCACGGAAAGACAAGGACGGTAGGTGGCCTGCTGCAGCTGGGAGGGGGCATGCAACGGATTCCCTCTCAGAGCCTCCTGAGGGAACGCACCCTTTCGACAATTTGATTGTGAACCAGTAGCCTCCTGAACTGTGTGACAACACCACTCTATTATTTTAAGGCATGAACATTTGTTGCAGCAGCCATAGGAAACTAATACAGTGCCCATCTCTGCAGCTCCTCGTAGAGCTCCAGAGGCACGGTCAGCAGGGGATGGTCCTTGGGGCAGGCAGAGATGTCACGTCACGTGTTGGGTGACTGCTACAGTTTGCATCTGGAATGTCCCCCAAAGGCCCATGTGTTAAAGAAAGGCTTGATCTTCTGCTTGGTGCTATTAGAAGTTGGTAGAACCTGGAGGAGTGGGGCCCGGGGAAGGTTAGGTCATTAGAGGCATGCCCTCTCCCTCTTCCGTGACCTAGACTCAAGGTGAATGATTCGCTGCTGTGCCACCTGCTCCCACCATGATGTGCTGCCTCACCAGAGACCCCGAAGCATCAGGGTCAAGCCCTCGGACGGAACCTTTTCCTCTTTTTACATTACCTCAGGCATTTTGTCACAGGGTCAGAAAACTGACAATGGAGTGACCAACACTTCATAGGGAACCACATGGAGATGTAGTGGGGGCCAGGGAACATGGGCCAGGGTGCAGCGGCCTTTGTCCACCTGGGAAAACAGCATGAACCAGGGCCGAGGCAGCTGCTGGCTGTCCATTTGGGAAAATAAAAGCAGACTCTTTTCCTACATCACAACCACAAAATAAATTCCAGGTGGACTGAGGCCAAAATGTGAGAAATAACAGTCAAAAATATATAGGTAACAATACCATATAAAAATATATTTTTATAAATATATTTTAAAAATATATTTCCATAATACTGATGTAGGAAAGGATATCTTAAGGAGACAAGCCCTGAAGCTTGAAGCATTTGACCATGTTAAATTTAAAAAGTGGGCTGGAGCGGTGGCTCAGTGGCTGGAGCACTTGCCTGGCCTGCACAAGGACCTGGGTTCAAACCCCAGCACCACATACACAGCTAAGCATCAGAGCAACAAATGCCAGAAGAAGAAATAAATAAAATTGACTCCCTTTCTCCCTCTCTTTTTTTAAAGAGAGAGGGACAGTGAGAGAGAGAGAGGATCAGTTTTATTTAGTTTTTTGAGTGACTTTCGTTGCTCTAACTCTTCGTTGTGTACGTGGTGCTCGGGTTCAAACTCCAGGCCTTGTGCATGCCAGGCAAGCACCGTAACCGCTGAGCCACCGCTCCAGTCCCTACCCCTCTCTCTCTAAAAACAAAATAAAACAAACTTAAAAAAAAAAGAGAGTCCATAAACAAGTCAGCAGACGAGCTGTGGGCCAGCAGAAGACTTCTCTTATGTGGGGGAAGACCCAGGATTTATGAAGAATTCCTACAAGTGGATGTGAGAGATCAATTCTAAAAACCAACTTCGAAACAGCAAGGATGGGAATGAGGAATTTCCCCAAGCAGAGGTACTAGCATGAGAAAAGGTTCTTGGGTTATACAAATTAAACAGAGGCAGGCCGTGCGCCTTCATCAAAGTGGCAGAGAGTGAAAGAATCTGACACAGCCTAAGACCTGTGAGGCCAAGGAGAAGCGGAGGGCCAGGGCCCTGCTGCAGGCGGATGTTGGACAGCCAGGTTGGAAGCCCTGGCCTCTCTTGGTGTTATGGACTGAACTGTGTCCCTCCTCCCACCCCCACAAATTCATATGTGGAAGTCCTAAGTCCCAGCACCTCCAAATGGGGCTGTATCTGGGCACAGGGCCTTGAAGAGGTAATAAAGGTGAAATGTGGTTCCTAATCCAACAGGGTTTGTCCCGTAAGAGATTAGAACATAGATACCCACAGAGGGAAGACCATGTGGGGACACAAGGAGAAAATGGTCTGGCCTGTATCAAAGGCGGCCAACCTCATGTATTGGACCCAGCAAAGGCGTAGCAACAGGTAGTCTAGGGCAGCCATAGGTGTGTTTGGAGAGGAGGGGGAGGGGCAGGCGGGGGAGGGGAGAGGAGGGAGAATAGGGAGGGATCCAGGAGGTAACTCTGATTTTAGAGTAAATGCAGGGCTGGAGCGGTGGCTCGAAGGTTACAGCGCTTGCCAGGCATGTGCAAGTGAGAGAGATTAGGAGAGACAGTGAAATGGCCAGGTAGTCAGGACAGAGGGGCCCCATCCAAGAGCTTGCTGGCAGAGGCAGAGAGTGACTGACAGGGCATGCTCAGGGCCTTCAAATGCAAGAAGACCATGAGGCTCACCTTTGTCCCAACTGAGGTGGGGGGGTGGTGGTCACAGGCTTGCCCAGGGCCTTCAAATGCAAAAAGACCTTGAGGTTCACCCTAGTCCCTGACTAAGAGATGGGAGTGGTCACAGGTGGATACTAGGAAGCATTTGCCACCTTTTGTTTTAATCAATGGTGCTCTCGACCAGTTTCAATGCCTGCTTACATCAATTTTAACCAAAGGAGTTGATGCATTTCTCGATGTCTGCTTTGCATGAATGTTAATTATGCTCACACCCCAAATCTATATAACCTCTGGCCTGACCTCCGTTGGAGGGTGTCTTGCTTCCAGGTGCCCCTCCGCTTTGCGGAGTCTTTGCTCTTCTTCCTAAATAAATCCTACTCTTTTTACTCCTCCTTCCATGGTTGTCCGTGGATTTTATTCTTCAAATTCATGAGGCAAGAACCCAGAAGATTGGCGCCGAATTCCCGGGGTGAATTTCCACCACACCAAGAGCTGCAACACCCAGCTTTTAGCTGGAGAGCTGCTAACACTTTTGGCTGCAGACACCTGCAGCCAGCCCAAATTCCCAGGTTTAACGGGGAATGGCTGCAAACACTAGAAGCAGGCTGTTTTGGCTGCTGGAATCTGTAGTGGCCCAGACTCCATTTGCCAGTGGGAGCAGAGAATCCAGCCTCATCTCAAAAACCCCCGCATCACAAGTATGCGGGTTCGAACCCCAGCAACACGTACACAGCGAAGTCTTGGAGCAATGAAAGCCACATGAAAAACTAAAAATGGTTTCTCTCTCTCTCACTGTCCTTCTCTCTCTCAAAAAAAAGAGTATATGCATATCATATTGTTACTTTATATGCATTTATGATTGCACAATAACTCAATTTCTTAATTTAAAAAACATGGCCTGGGGTGCAGCATTTCTCCCCAGATCCCAGGGCTGCGGCTGTAGCTGCTCTGGGAAACACATTCTAGGGAATAAGGAGCCCAGCCAGGGACCTCAGTCCTGGCTGCACCCTTGGATCAAACCTGGGCCCTTCCCCAAGCCCACCAAGTCAGACCTCTGGGGAGCCCAGGCACTGGCATTTTCTATAGCTCCCCAGAGACTCTGGACTGCAGTCAGGATGGGGAGGCATATCCCGGAGCAGTTAGGTCCCTGGGGCTCAGGTTCCTTGATGTAGGCCAGGAGGCAGCCTTGGTGGCTTTACCAAGTTCCCCAGAGTGTCTGAGCTCAGCTCCTCCCCCTAAAAACTGAGAGCAATGGATGGTTCACACACCTGAGTGCGCCCCCAAATCCTCAGGCGGACTCATCAAAATGCAGATGTCAGCCTCTACCCTGAGAGGCTGATTCAACAGGTCTCAGGTTTTCTAACAAACTCCTAAAGGATACTGCTGCTGCTGGCCCAAGCCTGCACTTGGACAGGGCACAGAGGCCATCTGGAAAATTCCCAGGAGCCCTTATTATTTTTTTTCTTTAATGTGGGAGATCAAACCCAGGGCCTCATTCATGCTAGGCAAGCACTCCACCCTAGAGCTATATCATTAGCCCACAGAAGCATTTTTTTTTTAAGAGAGAGAAAGAGAAAGAGAATCCATTTCTATTTATTTTTTCATCTGGCCTTTGTTTTTCTGACATTTGCCAGACAAGTGCTCTACCACTGAGCCACTGCTCCAGCCCCCGCCACATTTTTAAACATTTTTGAAGGTTGAGAATCAGAAATCATCTAGCTGGCCAGTCATGGCGTGTATTGTAACCCCCCAGTCCCACCCCAAAGACGATGAAGTCCTAACCCAGAGTACCTGCGATGTGGCCTGTTTGGAAACAGGGTCTTCACTGATGGTCACCTTGAGATGAGGTTATGGTGGGCTCACCAAAATGGCTGATGTCCTTTGTTTTGTTTTGTTTTTAAAGAGAGAGGGACGGGGGGGAGAGAGAGAGAGAGAGAGAGAGAGAGAAAATCAATTTTTATTCAGTTTTTCATTTGGCCTTTGTTGCTCTGACACTTCTTAGTGTATGTGGTGCTGGGGTTTGAACCTGCCTTCTCATGCATGCCAGGCAAGCACAGTAACCACCAAGCCACGGCTCCAGCCCTAACTGATGTCCTTTGTAAAAGGGGACACGGAGACAGAAATTTATAGAGAAGCCACCCCTAGCCAGCAAACGCTGGAGGCTCCCGGGAAGCTGGGAAGAGACTTAGGGAAGATCCTCTCCCCGCCCCCCCACACACGTGAGTCTGGACTTTTGACCTCTGGAACTGTGAGATAATGGCTTGTTGTTTCGGCTACCTGTGGAACTTGGTTTATGATAGCCCTTAGGAACTGGGACAGCCATTGCCAAAGAACAGATGATTCCTTGTAGGACATCATTCGACGGAATCAGGAGGGAAGTGATCATCGAAGGCAAGTTGCAGAGTGACACTGAGGGTGCGGGCCATTTACACAGAGCATGAAAATAAAAGTTACTTCTTGTCTTTGCAAGCATTAGAGAAACACAGGTGGAGCATCCCTAGCGTGAATCCCAAAAGCTCCAAACCGAGACATCCGGAGCGCAGACATGATGCTGCAAGTAGAAAATTCCACACCACGAAGCTGTTTCATGCACAACAGCGCAAAATTACTGTTTAAATTTACCTCCAGGCTCTGTGTCTAAATGTCTATGAAATGAATGTCATGTTTGGACTTGGGTCCTGTCCCCAAGATAGCTCATTATGTATATACATGTGAGTATTCCAAAATCCAAAAATAATCCCAAATCTAAACAGTTCTGATCCCAAGCATTTCAGATAAGGGATCCTCAACCTGCAATCATCTAAAAACAGGCACCAGAGGAGAAACATCGAGTTCCATCTGGAACGTGGCGGAATGTCCCCGGAGAGAGAAGACTTAGATCCAAAAGTGCTCCCTGAGCTGCAGCTTCAAGGGTATCTATCATGGTCTGCTTTTTATTTTATTTTATTATTACGGTTTTATTTATTTAATTTTAAAGAGGGAAGGAGAGTGAGGAGAGAGAGAGAAAGAATCCATTTTATTTATTTTTTCATCTGGTTTTCGTTGCTCCAACACTTAGCTGTGTATGTGGTGTTGGGGTTTGAACCCGGGTCCTCATGCATTCCAGGCAAGCACGATACCACTGAGTCATGGCTCCAGCCCCTATGATTTTCTTTTTTAATGATACCAGGGGTGCTTAACCACTGAGCAACATTCCCAGTCCTTTTTATTTCTTTCACTTTGAGACAGGCTCTTGCTAAGTTGCTTAAAGCCTCCCTAAATTGCTGAAGCTGGCCTCAAACTTGTGATCCTCCTGCTTCGGCCTTCCAAGCCACTGGGATTGCAGGCATACACCATTGCTCTTGGCCCTTTTTATCTGTCATTTTGAGACAGGGTCTCGCTAAGTTGCTTAGGGACCTTGCTAAATTTCGGAGGCTGGCTTTGAACTTATGATCCTCCTGCCTCAGCCTCCTGAGTGGCTAACAGACCTGCACCACAGCACCCAGCACATTATACTTTTTAAAAAGATGAGAAGAAACAAGGTAGAATTCATTCCATCAATAATGTTAGCTGAGTGCCTGCTGGGTAGGGGATAGGGTTGGACCCATGAAAACCTGCACCTAGGATCTGGTCGAAGCTTCTTACTTTGCTGTCCTGCTTTGGGCACACGTCACCATCTTCTCCCTAAACATCTTAAGAGCTCCTCACACACAAGGTGAGGTTCAGAAGGCAGCAATCTGCTGATGTGTTTGGGCGTGTGTGCACACACGCACACTTCAAAAAGAACAACACAACGTACAATTTTCTCTCCCTATTTTTTTTCATAAAAAAACAGAATTCAGATCCATCTTTCATGTCATGGTGATAGAAAAGGAAGAATTTAACAGCAAAACAACAGAAGCCCACCTTCCGGCGAAAAAGGTTTGCAAAGCTCAGAGGCCCAGGAGAAAATGCAAAGAGGAAACAAATTCATGGAAAAACGTCCAACCTCAAGCCTATTGCCCAGGGAGAGCGAGGGTGAGGCTGGCTTCTGTGACACGTGGGCTCCTAGCTGAGCTGCCACCTCGAAAGTCAAAGGAGAGGGAGCTCTGTGAGTTAGAGGGAGCCAGCCACGCTCAGAGAGGCCAGCAGCCCAGAGGAGAAGCACAGGACCACGCTGAAGACACTGGGTCACAAGGGGAGGCCAGCCTCCCTCCCGCCCTGGTGACGGTTTCTCTTCTTCTTTTTTTATATTCAGGATTGAACCCAGGGGTGTTTAACCACTGAGCCATGTTCCCAGCACCCCCCCACCCCACCTGGTTTTTTATTCTTTATTTTGAGACAGGGCCTTGCTAAACTGCCAGGGCTGGCTTTGAACCTGCAATCGTTCTGCCTTAGCCTCCCAAATTGCTGAGATTACAGGTGTGCGCCACCGTGCCCAGTCCAGTGATGGTTTCGACAGACTGTCTTTGAGTGTCCTAGGTATGGGCAGTTGAGTAATCCAGAGAAACTAAGATTAAAGTGCCTATCTGTTCTATTTCCAATTTTTGGAACGATGCTGCCTGGTGTTAAGGAAGATGCGGTGGAACTGGAAGAAGAGTTTACACACGAGCAGGAAGGGGATGAGCCACCCATTAATTCCCTGAGCACCCACCTAGGACCTAGCATGTGGCAGGCCTGCCTGATCTAAGAGCCAGGGAGCCACGTGGCGTCCGAGCCAGGTCCATCCGGACCCACAGCAGCACAGTGGAGAAGACCCAGAAATCCAACAGATGCAGATCAGAGGGGCTTCCAGGAAGCCCCAGAAGCGGTGATGAAAGGGCTGCTGCTCAGTCCCAGGCCAGGGCTGGGTCGGGCAGGGCCACTCGCCACTTGGCAACCCGTCGTTAACGTCAAAATGGTCCATCGTCTCGGACTGAATCCGCTCTGCTTGGAAATCTACCTTTTCCTGTTGGGGAGAGGGGGTTGGAGTGGAGGCTGAGTAGTTGGAGCGCTTGCTGGGCATGCGCAAGGACCTGGGTTCAAATCCCAGCACCACAGACACAACTGTCAGAAACAAATGCCAGATGAAAAATAAAGTTAAGTCTCTCTCTCCTTCCCTTCCTCCCTCTCTCTTTCTCTCTCTCTCTCTCTCTTTAACTAATTTCAATTAGTTTTTCACTTGACTTTTGTTGCTCGAACCCTTCGTTGCGTATGTGGTGCTGGAGTTCAAACCTGCGTCCCTTCACGTGGCAAGCAAGTGCTACAACTGCTGAGCCACTGCTCCAGCCCCTCTCCCTCCTTCTAAAAAATAAAAATAAAAAAAGAAAAGAAAAACCAAAAAAACTATTGGGGGAGCTGGATGTGGTGGTGCACACCTGTTATCCCTATAACTTGGGAGGATGAGGCAGGAGGATCATGAATTCAATGCCAGCCTCAGCAACTTAGGCCCTAAGCAACTTGGACCCTGTTGCAAAATAAAATATAAATAGAACTGGGGATGTGGCTTAGAGGTTGAGTGCCCCTGGGTTCAATCCTCGGTACCAAAAACAAAACAAAACAAAAAAACTATTGGGACTGGGGCGGGAGAGGTGGCTCAGCAGTACAGGCTTACGTGGCATGCCAGAGGATCTGGGTCCAAACCCCAGCACCACAATGAAGTGTCAGAAAAACAAAACCCAGATAAAAAAAATAAATAAAATTGATTCTCTCTCTTAAAAAAAACATTGGAAAGAAAATGTTCTCTGCAGCATTATATTAAGCACCCGTGCAGGGCAATGGTTTCCCTGGTTTGACAGTTTTATCATATCCTTTTTGCTCCAGTGAGTGACACTGTTTTTCAGCAACGGAAATGTAAATTTGATGACCGTGTAGCAATAAGAAAAACTCTTAAGATATAAGTGGTATCTACGGAACAGGATAAAAATGACATGTGCCTTGTGCCTGTGACTTTGCGAAACACTTCTGACAGAGGATGGAAAGGACACATAGAGGTATTGGTGTGGTGGGAAAAAAGGAAGATTTTCTTAAAAGTAAAAATCCCTTTATACTCGAGAGAGAACCTACAGGATGGGAGAAAATCTTTGCCTGCTACACCTTGGACAGAGGTCTAATATCCAGAATATACAAAGAACTTGACAAAGCTGAACACTGAAAACACAAATAATCCAATCAATCAATGGGCTAGGGAACTAAATGGAAACTTCTCAATGGAGTAATTCCAAAAAGCCCAGAAATATATGAGAAAATGTTCTACATCTCTAGCAATCAGAGAAACGCAAATCGAAACTTCACTGAGATTCCACCTCACTCCTGTCAGAGCGGCAAAAATGAAGAATATGAACAATAACAGATGCTAGAGGGGCTGTGGGGAGAAAGGAACACTGTCACACTGTTGATGGGACTGCAAGCTTGTACAGTCACTCTGGAAAGCAGTGTGGAGACTCCTGAAAAAACTAGGGCTGGAACCGAACCACCTTATGACCCAGCTATCCCACTCCTGGGCATCTTCCCAAAAGAACTAGAATCGGCACACTACAGAGACACAGCTACATCAATGTTCATAGCAGCTCAATTTACTATAGCTAAACTATGGAACCAACCCAGATGCCCCTTGCTGGATGAATGGATTAAAAAAATGTGGCATATATATGGGAATTCTACTCAGCCATTAGAGAGAATGATATCATGGCATTTGCAGCCAAATGGATGGAGATGGAAAAAATTATGCTGAGTGAAATATCCCAAACTCAGAGACTCAAGGGCCAAATGTTTCCTCTCATATGTGGAAGCTAGAATACAATCTAAGACAGATTGGAAGTTGACTAAGCTAATAATAACATCAACATAGGTGAATTTTTACATAAGCAGGGAGAACCATAACTAT
>PVKS010039521.1:0-17200 GCA_004027875.1 Aplodontia rufa | reverse complement strand
ATAGAATGCACAGGTTTCAGTGTGAGCTGTGGGGATCTTGGGGTGCATCTCCGTGGATGAGGGTGGTGGCTATATGTGGTTAGACGTCTGATCAGCACCTTCCTTACTACTCCATCTCCACTTCCCGCCAAGTGACACTGTCCTGTGAATGCAGGGACAGTGGGGCTAACTCCACCCTCCTCTGGGGCCTTGCGTTCATTTCTTGTCCAGCCTTTAATGCCGTGGTCATAGTGTGCGTTTGTGTCTAATTCCTCCAGCTTCTCCAAGGCAGGAGACTTTTTAACCCACACAAGTCCAGACTGCAAACACGCAGGGTTCAGGGGTCAGGGAACATGGTGGTGGCCACAGCTGCTCCACAAGGGCTGCAGGCTACACACCCCACATCCTTCCACATGGGCTCTCATGTGACCCAGCCACGAAGCCTGGCCAACTCTTCCCGGGGCCTCCGAGTGCCTTCTGACCACCTCTTTGGTAAGATTTATTAATTACGGTACTTGAGACAGCTTTGTGCCAAGAAGTTCAAAGCATCTTCCAACCTTAACCCATTAATCCCATTAACATCCTGGGGAGAGCAGAAGGCACCAGAGCATCCTGTGATCACATCCACCCGCTGCTGTGCTCCTGGCGAGGGGCAGGGGTGTGGAGCGGAGAGTGAGCGCTTGGCCTGGGCATCCTCAGTCAACGGCAGGCCTGGAAAAGGAGCTGAGTTTCCGAGCTTCGGCCCAGGCCTTGCCGCCAGTGTAGGCGCCCTTCTTACAAAACAGCCATTGTCCAGGCCTCTGATGCTGCGCCTGTCCTCAGCGTAGGCAGATGTCAATATCTGAGCACCATCAGCCCCAGGGGACTCTGGAGAGGTGCTTCCTCGTGGGGCAGAGTTGTCCATCTCCCTTCCCTGAGCTTCCTCTAGAAAACACCCTCCCCCGGGGTCTGGCCTGGGAGCGGAGGCTGAGTCTGTCACCTGTTTGGAGAAGGCCACAGCTGTGCGGTCCCCAAGGAGACTACCTAGGAGGGCAGGGCAGCTCCCCAGGGTGCTTGGGAGGGGACCACCACCCCAGGCAGCAGGATAAGCAGAAAACAAGATGTTCTTTCTGCAGCCTGTGTTGCCCTTGCCCTCACCCTCAAGATTCTCCGTTGTTTTTCGTTTTCGGCCTAATTTTAGTCCAAGAACTTGGTGAAGCTGGAGATGACTCTTAAACTTTCTTTTTCTTTTCTTTTTTTTTTTTTTTCTTTTTCATAAACAAGTGCACTTTTCTGGCCAGATGTTTCTTTTTGTCCGGGCCTTACAGGGCTGCGCCATTGCGCTGTCCTGCTGAAACTAAACAAATCTTTGTTTTAGGGCTTCTTTGGTCCTTTACAACTAAGGACCGCAGGAAGAAACCAGAGCTTTTCATCCTTCTGCTGCTGGCCTCGAATGACCTCACAGATGCACCATTAGCTGGAAAACCCTGGAGATCCTTCCGTTGCCAAACTGGAAGCATAGTAGCAAAGTCACAGAGCCTAGTTGGGGAGTTGGGGTGTTAATAATGCCCAGTTGGACACCCAGGCCTGGGGCACCCCCCAGAGTCAACAATGCTGCTGTCACTAATGGTGATAGGTGACCTGGTGACCAGGACAGCAGCAGCCCTCTGTTTCCAACTGGACGCCCGTTTGCACTCGGAGGCCTCTATTCAGAGGGGAGCAAGCAGAGCGTCAGGAGGAGGGGTCCGCGGGCTGGTCCCGGGGAGAAGGATCCTGGCGCTGAGGGTGCAGGGCAGCGGGCAGGAGGTCAAGGCGTGGGGAGTGGCTGCACGGTCGGGAGTGCGGGCTCGGTCCAGATATTTTTCCTTGTGAAAGGATCCTGGCAGCAGGACAGCCTTGTAAAATCTGTTGAGTGATACAGCTGCGGCCAACTGCGGAGCACTCCAAGTGCTGGAGAGTGCAGGGGAGAGCTCTGGGTCTGTTTCTTGGACAGGTTTTCAAGTCCTGGGAGGGAAAACAGTTATTGCTCAACTTTGCCAGTCGGGTTTCTAGAACCCAGTGTCACATCAGCCCGCAGGGCTGGCCTCCCTGTGCGGCTGCAGCCCCAGCTCTGGGCATCTCTCACTCCCTCTCCCCGGGACTGTGCTTCTCAAGTGCACGGTACCGTCAGGACCTCTCGCCCGGCCCACTCCTTCCTTTGTCCCACGGAATCGGTCACCAGCTCTGGTCAATTCTTCTCTGGGCCACCCGGGCTCTGTCCTGTTTTCATCTGTTTTTGTATTTTTTTGACACTTAGTTGTGTAGGTGGTGCTGGGATTTGAACGTGGGTCCCTGTGCGTGCCTGGCAAGCGCTCTACCTCTGAGTCGCGGCTCCGGCCCACTGAGCTCCTCTTGCCACTTGGCCCAGCCTTCTCCACGCAGCCTCAGCTTGCCTTTCTGTGTGCGGTGTGCCCTGTATTCTGAGCACACCGCACAGGGGCCCTTCCCAGGCTGTCCTGGTTTCTTCTATTTCTTCCTCCTACATAGAGCACCCCCTCCCAGTTTAACGGCCGGAGGTGGGGGTGCCAGGTCTGACGATCCATGTAGAAGAAAGTCCTGGGAAGCCAACTTAGTTCTGAGATAGCTCCGGTGTGTCCTCTTCTGGTGCAGCTGCTTCATCTTGGGGGATATTGTGTTTGGGTACCTGATTTTATAAAGTGATATGCACAGTGGACACCCTGACCTCAGCCTGGGCCTCGCCCTCTGGAGGAGAGAAGACTGGTGAGACTCGGGGGTGAAGGGGAGTCCGGAAGGACACAGGGGTGAGGCCTAAGTGGCCTCACTTCTCTGTAGCTCCTCCCTCAGAAGGTGGAGTCATCTTCCTGCCTTTCTTTCTTTTTTTTTTTTTCAAGAGAGAGGGACAGTGAGACAGACAGAGAAAGAGAGAAACAACTTTATTTAATTTTTTCACATGGCCTTAGTTGCTCCAACACTCAGTTGTGTACATGGTGCTGGGGTTTGAACCCAGGTCCTCGTGCTTGCCAGGCAAGTGCCGAAACCACTGAGCCACCACTCCAGCCCCATCTTCCCGCCTTTCAATCCTGTGGGCCTGTGCCTGGCTCCGCAGTGGCTGTGTGCCACCACAGACCTGCAGCTTCTCCCGCTGGCCTCACGGAGGTGACAGACTGTGTGGTATGGAGGCCAGGTCTCCCTGCCGAGGCTCCATGTGTGGGGAGGCCCCGTAGACCATCCAGCCGCCTGTGACCAGTCCAGAGCAGAGCAACCTGCGTCGAGAAGAGGCCAGGCCCTCCCTGAGCGTTCTGGGGACCTCGTCGTGGATTTGCAATGAAGACTGGAGTTAGCAGCTTTGTCCACCTGAAAGCGTAGAGAGGAGACTGCTGCCCTGGCGTCTTTGAGTGGAAGAGCACAGATAGCATCCACGTGCCATCTCAGCTGCTTACAGTGCCAGCACAGCTGGTGGCAGCTCTGCACTGCCCTCATCAGTGCTTAGTTCCAGAACTTTCTCATTGTCCTGAAGCAACCCTATGCACCTGGAGCAGTCGCTCTCCTGTTCCCTCTTCCCTCCAGCCCCCGCCCTGCAGCCGCTAACAAACTTTGTGCCTTGGGTTGTCTGCTGTGGCCATTTCGTGCACCGAGGGCTTGTCCTCCAGCCTGGTTCCCGTCACTGGGCATGGTGCTCTCAAGGGTCGGCTGAGGGAAGGGTCCCGTGCCCCTTGCAGCCTCCTTGAGTCCGCATTGCTCTCATCTGCCTCGGGGAGGTGAGGCAATCAGGGACAAGGAAGCTGAATATTTGATGGCACACAGCTGCAAAAGGTTGCTCAAAGATTCCAATCCGGGAGCTTCCTGGGAAACCAGGGCTACCCAGCGTGGCGGTTTCTGGATAGTGGACAGCGGGTGCGTGGCCACATCCTGTGCAGTGGGGACAAAGCTGATGCATCACACAGAGGCAGAAGCTCGCTTGGGTCACTTCAGACACTTACTTTTCTGATTATACAAATAATACCTACTTGTCTTAATTTGTTTTCTGTTGCTATGACAACATACCTGAGACCAGGTAGTTTATGAAGAACAGAAATGAATTTGGCTCACAGTCCAGAAGCACAGCATGGGCATCTGGTGATTGCTGCGTCATAAGGTAGCAGAGGGCGTCGCACGGCGAGACGGACAAGTGTGGTCAGCTCAGGTTACCCAGATGCCCCTCCTGGGTGAATGGATCCAAAAGCTCTGGTATATATATACATATATATACACACAAACATATACATACACACACAGACACACACACACACATATATATGTGTGTATATATATATATGTGTGTGTATATATATATATATATATATATACATATCTGGTATATATGTATGTGTGTATACACATACACATGCATATACATACGTACATACACATACACACACAATGGAGTTCTACTCAGCTACTAGAAACAATGATATTGCATCTGTTGAAGGTAAGTGGATAGCATTGGAAGAAATCATGCTGAGCAAACCCAGAGAGTTAAGGGCGGAATGATGTCCCTCATGTGTGGAGGCTGGACCTAAATCTAGGCTTGGGAGTGAAGTAGACAAACTCATGTATTAGATCCATAGAAAAAAATGCAAAATGTTAATATTTATGAGATACAGTTGCAAGATACTTCATAAGATATTTGAACAAGCTATGCAGCATATCATACAAAACGTAAATGTTTATTCCCATTGTCAAATATTTTGAAGAATAGCAAGGAATGATAGGAAGGGAGGAGAAGGGGAAATGTTGGAAATGAGATAAAGCAAGGTACACTCCAAGAAGTTATAAATGTCACTGTGTGTATATATATATGAAATGTTCTTTATAGGTATAAGAATTATGTCACTGAATTTGGATTTTTTAGTACAGTATAGTAACCAGAAGAAAGGCAAGGTATCAGGGGATAGGAGAAAGGAAGTAGAGGGATGTGGGGAGAGGAAAATTGAACAAAATGTATTGCTGAATTGTGTGCATCTAGGAATATGTGAAACTAATCCCAACATTATGCAAACTACAATACACTAATAAAATATTTTAAAACGTTGTTGGGGATATTAATGCTTCTGAGTGTGATTATTCTTTTACCATGGAGTTAAAATTATGACTCCATACTAAAAATGTGCAAGTGCACAAGTAAATTAAAACAAAAAGTCACAAAACAAAGGCTACTTCTGGAATGCTATTTTATCCACCACAGTGCCCTGTGACATTCCCATCTGCTCTCAGTACTACTACAAATAGCCTTACACACAGAGCCTGCTATATAGCAGCAGAGCATGCAAATAAGACCTCCCTGTGCTCATTAAAACCAGATCAGCCCATTCAGTGATCAGGAATGAACACAGTCTGCTCACCATGGAGTCTGTGCTCAGCTGGGTTTTCCTTGTGTCTCTTTTCAAAGGTAATTGATGGAGAACAGGAGACACTGAGTGTGTGAGTGGACAGGGTGAGAGAGTGGATGAGTGAGCATCTCCTGACCAGCCTGCCTCTGTGTTGCAGATGTCCAGTGTGACGTGCAGCTGGTGGAATCCGGGGGAGGCCTGGTGCAGCCTGGGGGGGGGGGGTCCCTGCACCTCTCCTGTGCAGCCTCTGGATTCACCTTCAGTGACTATGCAATGAGCTGGATCCGCCAGGGTCCAGGGAAAGGGTTTGAGTGTGTTGGACATACAGCCAGCAAAAAATATAATTATAAAACTTACTACACTGCATCTGTGAAGGACAGATTCACCATCTCCAGAGACAATGACAAGAACACGCTGTACCTGCAAATGAGCAGTCTGAGAGCCGAGGACACAGCCACCTATTACTGTACAGACACAGTGAGGGGACCTTAGTGTGAGCCCAGACACAAACTTCACTGCATGGTCACCCAGGGCCAGCAGGGGGCGCATAGCACAAATGAAAGTCAGGTGGTAGCATCATATCAGGAGTGGAGAAAGAATGGAGGGTTTTCTCTACTTGTGAATAGAATCTCCCTGGGATCCCAGCATGGAGAATCTAGGATTTTTTTTTCCTCCTCAGATCATTCAAAACTATTCTGTTATGGAGTCAGGCTAGTCAAATTCCTTCAGGAGAAGATGCACAGTGCATCTGTACACGTATGTATGCTTGTGTGCATGTGTGTGTATTTGTATATTTTGGACATTGTGTGTGTGTGTGTTTCTGTGCTGTATCTGTGTGTGTGTGTGTGTGTGTGTGTGTTGACAGGTGTGAGACCTCTTGAACACAGACTCTGTTACCTTCTCACACTACAATCTCGTGAGCTCCAGGCTCCTGCTCCTTCCTCCTTCTGTGCGTACAGCTACAAAGGACTCAAGGATGAAATCTCAGTGTGCCCCTTAATGCCTCATTCCATCCAACCCATGACCCTGCCACCAATTCTTTACTAAAGACCTGGACTCAGACCCAAGCTATGCATTTCTGCAGCATCATCTTCCAGATGACACGTAGTCACCCCTGAAACCTCAGTCCACATGCCCAGTCTCATCCACTCACACAAATACAACTTCAGTTGTTATTGAAATCTGGATCTGAAATGCAGTTTGCTACACAGTGTCCTTACTTTTCATTCATAGAAATATCTATGACACAAGGATCTTCCTGGTGACTGCCTACTTGCCCTCCACTCTCAGGCACATCTCCAGGTCATCTCACCCTTATGAGCCCTCCCCACCTGGTTCTTGCATTGCCTTTGGCTGTGTCAGGTTGGGTGATGTTGTGTGTTAAGGTGGAGTCCACAGATCTGCTGCTGTCTTCCTGCATCCCACAGATGATGGGCAGCATGTGAAGGCAGTTTTAATGTATCTGGGTCACTGGGCTTCTCCTGGCCTCTGCATGGTAGAGATCTCCATGCCATCTCACATCTCAGGACCACAGTACCCAAGTCAATCCTGCTGAGGCTCAGGAGCCTTGATGCACACCTTAAGCCTCCTCTATGTTTATCCCACACAGTGAATGTTCTCTGTGTGACTCAGCTCACTTTCCTGGAGCTCCACACCACACCTGGTCTCAGTGTTGACAGGGAGCAGTGGCTCCATTCCTCAACATGTGTGCCCTGGAGCCTGAGTGGGACCTAGAGAGGAGCAGGGTGCCCTTGCAGACTCAGGACCAGGGGAAGGGCAAGGTCTGTACAGCTATGGAGCTGGAGCTCAGCTCTGCATCCATCCTGAGGTCTGAAGATGAAGCTGGAACAGGCCTGGACTGTGACTCCACCACACTATGCAATGACTCTGGAATCTGAACGTCAAAGGGAAAAGTGGGAGCAGTGACCTCGAGGATGCAAATGCACCATGGCAGGTCTCCAACTGCCCACCAATACGCGAGCTGTCGGAACCTCCACCCGTGGATCCACCAGACACCCCAGCCTTAAATGAGGTTGCTGACATCTGCTGAGGACTGCTCCAAGCTCTGCATGTCTATCAATCACCTGTCTACTACTTTTCTTTCTTTTTTATGATTGTATATATATTTCATCTGTCTTTCTTTGGTCCACATATCTTTATGTATGTGTATGCATATTAAAATATAACATTCTCTTTTTTTGTACTTGGGAATGAACATGGGCCATTTAGCAATCGTGCCACATTCCCAGTCTTTTTTTTTTTTTTTCTTTTTCTGGAGACTAGGTTTCAATAATTTTCTTGAATCTTTGCTAATATGCTACAGCTGTCTTTGAACTTGGGCTCTTCAAGCCTCAAATTCCCCAACTCATGGGATTATAGGCATGCAACAACATGCCTGGCTGACTGTTTATTTGTAATCTACCATTTGCCTGTTAATTATTTAACAAGCTGCTATCTATGTATTTATGTTAACTATTTATTAGCTATATTAATGATACAAGAAGTTCTATAAAATTAAATTCCTCCTCACTGTGACCAAAGTCCATGTCAATACCAACCTAGAATATGAAAGGCATTTTGGTTCAGAGAATCATTATATGGTCAGCCAATTCTGTCATTTTAGGGAAAAGAACACATGGTGGCAGGAAGTGGGTTGCAGGAGAAATACTGAGACCTGAATTAGAACAAGATATTCTACCCGATTTTATAATGATGACATTGCATATTCTAAATTCATGTATATATAAAATAAAAAAATTTAAAATAATGGAAGAAACTTCCACTTGATTAGATTTTCATATCTTAACATGGGGACAGGACTTTCCAAATATTTCAGTTACACAAAATAAAATCTTCAATTCAATTTCAGCCTCAGCAACTTTTTTAGACCCTTAGTAACATAGCAAGACCATGTCTCAAAATAATCTTTTAAAAAAAGGGCTGCAGAGCTCAATTTACTATTGCTAGACTATGGAAACAACCCAGATGTCCCTCACTGGATGAGTGAATCCAAAAACTGTGGCACATTTATACCATGGAATTCTGCACAGCAATTAGAAACAATGATATTGCAGCCTTTGAAGGTAAATGGATGGCTATTGAAGAAATTATGCTGAGTAAAATCAGCTTAACCCAGAGAACCATGGTTCGAATGCCTGCACTCATCTGTGGAGGCTGGAACTAGACCCTGGCCATTGAGAGAGGTCGTCTAGTAGTATGTGTTAAATCCAGATAAGATGTAATGCTATACAACATAATACATTTTTAGAGCTATTGTGGGAAGAGGAAGGGAGGGATAAGAGTAGGTAATTGGGTGGGGGGCACTCCTAGGGGTAGTTCTGATATCCAGAATAGATACATATTTTATATTATTTTGTTAAAAACATGTATGGTTGTTCTATAATAAATCTCTCAGTTTAAAAAGGGGCTGCAGAGGTGGCTTCCTAGTAAAGTGTACTAAAAGGAACAACCACAGGGTTCAGCTCTTCTACCCAAAATCTACCTTAGTAGATGAACAGCCAAAGGAGAGAGGCCCAGGACCTGAGGGTTCCCTGCTGAGGTTACCACACCCCTAAGGAGGAGCTAACACCTCTACTTATTAAGCTATTCCAAGAAGTTGAAAATTACGGAATTCTCCCATATAATTTTTATGACACAACTATGACCCTGAGAGCAATATCAAATGAAGACACAAGAAAAAGAGAAAACTATTGAACTATATCCCCGATGAACATCAATGCAAAAATCCTTAATTAAGCTCTAGCAAAACACATTCAAAAACTCATCAAGAAGGCAATATACCATGATTGACTGAGCTTTATTCTAGGGATGTAAGGCAGGTTCAACGTACACAAATCAATGTATGTGATTCACGCCTTAAACAGAATTAAAGTAAAAAACCATATGATTACCTCAGTTGATAGAGAAAAGGCCTTTGATAAAAATCAGCACCCACTTGACCTCAAACCTCTAGAGAAGATAGGGATCAAAGGGACATACCTCACTGGAAGATATCACTGATACACATTCATAAACACATGGATATTGACAAAGCAAGCAAGGCTGAAGCCAGTTCAGGATCTGCCCTCTTTGAGTTCTCCCTGATCCTGTTTTCTCTTTTTAACCCCATGTTTGTTGAGCTTCTCATGGATGTTGAAGGTTCCCCACTGGATTGATAAACCCCCTACTCCCTCACTCCAGCTGCCTGAAAGAATCATGCTGAGTGAAATATCCCAGACTCAGAGACTCAAGGACTGAATGTTGTCTCTCATATGTGAGAGCTAGAATACAGTCGGAAACAGATTGAAAGTTGACTAAGCTAAAAATAACCTCAACATGAGTGAATTTTTGCATGAGCAGTGGGAAACCATGGAAAGAATCTTAACTGTAAAGGTCATATATAACAAATGCGTAGCTAGTGTCACACGAAATGGAGAAATGAATTGGATGCCATTAAAACGAAAAGCTTCTGCACAACTAAAGAATTAGTCAAGAGTGTCAAACAGAGATCCTACAGAATAGGAGAATATCTTTGCCTGCTACTTCTCCAACACAGGACTAATACCCAGAATATAAAAAGAACTAAAAAAAAAAAAAACTGAATACCAAATCCTCAAATAATCTAATCAATAAAATGGGCTAGGGAACTCAATAGAAACTTTCTCAATGGAAGAGTTTCACAAAGTCAATAAATATGTGAGAAAACTTTCTTCATCACTAGCAGCTACAGAAATGCAAATCAAAACTTCACTTAGATTTCATCTCAATCCTGTCAGAGTGGCAAAAATGAAGAATACAGATAATGACAGATGCTAGAGGGGTTGTGGGAAGAAGGGGACACTATCACACTGTTGGTGGGACTGCAAGCTTTTATGGTCACTCTGCAAAGCAGCAACGAGACTCTTCATAATAGTAGGGTTGGAGTCACCTAATGACCCAGGTATCCCACTTCTGGGTATTTTCCGAAAAGAGGTAGAATCAGCATACTAAAAACACAGAGCTATATGAAGTTTATAGCAGCTCAATTTGCAGTAGTTAAACTATGGAAACAACTCAGATGTTCCTCGCTGGATGAGTGAATTCAAACCTGTGGGAATTACACGAGCACACACACACACACACACACACACACAACATTGGAGTTCTACTGTGCTATTTGAGAGAATGGTGTCATGGTATTTGCAGCCAAATTGATGGAGATGGAAAAAAAATTAAGCTGAGTGAAACATACCTAACTCAGAGATGTAAGGGCTGAATGTTTCCTCCCATTTGTGGAAGCTACAGTAAAACCTAAGGCAGGATGAAAGCTAAGTTTAAGTAATAAACTTATCATAGTCGAAATTTCACATATGCTGGGAGAACCATAGCTATGAAGCTGTGAGGAGAATGGAGGGAGGCAGGGAGGAGAGGGAGAGATTAGGGTGATTATCAATAAAAGTGAGAACTCTTGACACCCATGAGAAGCCCAACTGTACACTGTTGGAGACTGAAGCCAACATGACCCTTGGCTGGATGCCAGAGAAAAGTATTAGTAGTAAACAACTCTGTAAGAGGCCCAGCTGGCTTGCAACTTCCTGAGTAATTAGCAAACTGCCTGACCACATACTAAGCTGTTTGGCTGCTCTATTGTTGCAAGTGATAGATTATTTTTGTTCTGTGTCCCTATTGAGAGTTTTGTAACAAATTAATAGTGGGCATACAGGGAAATAGGAGAAGTAGAGAGAAGAAGAAAAGCCTTGGCAGTAGAAGCAGGGACTTTAGTGAGAGGAGCTGTAAAAGCTTTGCCTCTAGAGAGATGGATAAAAATAAAGTGTTTGGAGAACTTAAAATAGAAGGAAGAATAATAAAGAAGCAACTGAAGCACCAGAGCTGTTGTCCTGTCTCTCTGCGGGCAGGGGGCACAACAGTACACAGGTGAGCTAAGAAGCTCAGAAAATTAAAAAATGATACGATATATATATATATATATATATATATATATATATATATATATCGTATCATATATATATCACAGTGGGGAGATCCTGGACTAGGATCAGCCTTAACTTATTTTGAAACTCAATGTACACATGAATACGTTACAACATTCCCTCCAAAATGTAAGACTATGTCAAACAAACAAACAAACAAAAAATGTACCACAGAGTTAACGTTGGTATCTTTACCATGATTTTGTTTAAGAAAAGAGGTAATTTAAAAGAGAAACATGCATAGCACAAATGCTACTTCTGGGATGCTATTCTTTTTTTTTAAGAGAATGGTACAGTGAGAGAATGAGAGAGAGAAAGAGAGAAACAATTATTATTCAGTTTTCCATATGGACTTTTTTCTCTGAGACTTTGTTGTGTACCTGTGCTGCGGTTTGAAGTCCTGTATTAGTGCATGATAGTTGAGCACCATAACAGCCAAGCCACTGCTCCAGCCCCTCTGGGGTGCTATTCTGTCTACCAAACTGCCCACTGGCAATCCCATTTGCTCTTAGGGCTATTCCAATCAGCCTTACACAAAAAGCCAACTAAATGGTAGAATGATACGCAAATGAGACCTCCCTGTGCTCATGAAAACCAGTCCAGCCCTCACCCTGCAGCTCTGGGACAGGAGCCAGCCCTGGACTCCAGTTCAGCCCATTCAGTAATCAGGACTGAACACAGGATGCTCACCATGGAGTCTGTGCTCAACTGGGTTTTCCTTATGGCTCTTTTCAAAGGTGATTTGTGGAGAACAGGGGACACTGAGTGTGTGAGTGGACAGAGTGAGAGAAAGAGTGGATGAGTGAGCATATTCTGACCAGGCTGCCTCTGCGTTTGCAGGTGTCCAGTGTGACATGCAGCTGGTGGAGTCCAGGGGAGGCCTGGTGCAGCCTGGGGGGTCCCTGCGCCTCTCCTGTGCAGCCTCTGGATTCACCTTCAGTGACTATGCAATGAACTGGATCCGCCAGGCTCCAGGGAAAGGGTTTGAGTGGGTTGGAGGTATAGCCAGCAAAAAATATAATTATAAAACTTACTACACTGCATCTGTGAAGGACAGATTCACCATCTCCAGAGACGACGACAAGAACACGCTGTACCTGCAAATGAGCAGGCTGAGAACCGAGGACACAGCCACCTATTACTGTACAGACACAGTGAGAGATCCTCAGTGTGAGCCCTGACACAAACTTCCCTGCAGGGGCACGCAGGGCCATCAGGGGGCGTGCAGCACATGGGGAGTTCAGATGGCAGCATCAATGAGGAGTGGAGAAATAGTGGAGGGTTTTCTCCCTTCCTGAATAGTCTTCATGGAGGGGTTGAGGATTTAGGAGCGCTTGCCTAGCATGCACAACGCCCGGAGTTCAGTTCTCAGCCCTGGAAAAAAAAAAAAGAAAAGAAAGAAAAGCCTGAATAGTCTTCCTGGGATCCCAGTAAGGAGAATCTAGGTGTCTTCTTCCCAGATCATTCAATAGTGTTCTGTTATGTACTCAGGCTTGTCATTTTCCAACTCCTTCAGGAAAAGTTTCAGAGCACATCTGTGTATGCATGTGGGCGTGTATGTATTTGTGTGTGTGTGTGTGTGTTTGTATATTATGGGCATATTTGTATGTGTGTGTGTGTGAGAGACAGAGAGAGAATCTGTGCTGTATCAGTGTTGGGGGGGCGCAGGTGCAAGACCTCTTGAACACAGAGTCTGTTACCTTCTCACGCTGTAGCCTCATGAGCTACCAGGCTCCTGCTCCTTCCTCACTGTTCATGGGCAGCTGCAGAGGACTCATGACCTGAAAGCTCAGTTGGCCCCCTGACATCTCATCCCATCCAACCAATGAACCTGCCACCAACTCTTAACCCACTGACCTGGACTCACACCTCATCTATACATTTCTATAGTTTCACCTTCCAGACCACACCCTGCCTCCCAGGAGACCTCAGTCCACATGCCCAGTCTCCTACACTCACACACACATACCCTCACTTAATATTGAAACCCGCATCTGAAACTCAGTCTGCTACACAGAGACATTAGTTTTCATTCAGAGAAGCCTCTATGACACAATAATCCTCCTGATGACTACCTCCTTACTCTCCTCTCTCAGCCACATCTCCAGGTCATCTTACCCTGATGAGCCCTCCGCGCCTGGTTTAAGCACTGCCTGTGGCTGTGCCTGGTTGGGTGATGCTATATGTGCAGGGGGAGATCACTGATCCTTCTGCTGACTTCCTGAACCTCAAGGATGATGGTCAGCACCTGGAGGCAGTTTGGAAATCTTCAGGGCATTGGGTTTCTCCTGGTCTATGCATAGTAGAGATCTCTATGCCTTCTCACATCTCAGGACCACAGTACCCAAGGCCAATCTTGCTGAGGCTCAGGAACTCTGGTGCAAAACTTAAGTCTACTGTACGCTCGTCCCACACAGTGAACATGCTCTTTGTGACTCAGCTCACTCTCCTGGAGCTCCACACCACACCTGGACTCAGTGTGGGAAGAGGGCAGTGGCTCCATTCCTCAAAACATGTGCTCTGCTGCCTGGGCAGTGCGTGACCTGAGTGGGACCTAGAGAGGAGCAGGGTGCCCATGCAGACTCAGGACCAGGGGAAGGGCAAGGTCTGCACAGCTGTGGAGCTGGAGCTCAGCTCTGCATCCATCCTGATGTTTGAACATGAAGCTGGACTGTGACTCCACCACACTGTGCAATGACACTGGATACGAAGGTCAAAGGGAAAAGTGGGAACAGTGACCTCAAGGATGCAAATGCACCATGGCAGGTCTCCAACTGCCTACCAATACGTGAGCTGTCAGAGCTTCCACCTGTGATTCCACCAGACACCCCAGCTTTAAGTGAGGTTGCTGACATCTGCTGAGGACTGCTCCAAGCTCTGCATGTCCATCAATCACCTGTCTACGACTTTTCTTTCTATTTTACAATTGTTTATGTTTATCATCTGACTTTCTTTTTGTCCACATGTCTGTATGTTTGTGTATATATTAAAATATGTCATTATTTTTTTGACATTGAGAATGAACCTAGGACACTTAATAATTTTGTCACATTCCAAGTCTTTCTCACTTTTTTTGGAAGAAAATGTTCAATAATTCTGTGAAGTTGCTGTAAATCTGCATCTGTATTTGAACTTGGGATCTCCATGCCTCAAATTCCCTTCCCCCTGGTATGAGAAGCATGCAACACCATGCCTCGCTGTCTGTTTATGATCTATTATTTGCCTGTTAATTGTTTAACAACCTGATCTCTATGCATTTATGTTAACTGCTTAGTTGAGATGTGAATGATGCAAGAAGTTCTATAAAATTAAATTCCTCCTCACTGTGACCAAAGTCCATGTCAACACCAACCAAGAATACAAAAGGGTTATTTTGGTTCAAAGTTTCAGAGAATCATTATGTGGTCAGCCAATTATGCTATTTTAGGTAAAAGGACACATGGTGGCAAGAAGGGGGTTGCAGGAGAAATATTGGGAACTGAATTAGAGCAAGATATTCTCCATGATTTCATAATTATGCCATTGTGTAATCAAATTCCATGTATATATAAAATGAAAATAATAAAAATAATGGAAGAAAACTCCATTTGAATAGATTTTAATATCTTAATATGGAGACAAGTCTTTCCAAGTATTCCAGTTACATAAAACAAAATCTTCAATTCAAATCCAGCCTCAGCAAATTTGTTAGACCCTTAGTAACATAGCATGACCATGTCTCAAAATGATGTTAAAAAGGGCTGCAGATGTGGCTCTGTGATAAAGTGTACCAAAAAGAACACCCCCAGGGTGCAACTCCTCTAGTCAAATGCTACCTTAATAAATGAACAGCCCTTCCAAAGAAGAGAAGCCCAGGACCTGAGGATTCCCTGCTGAGTTTTATGGCACGTCTAAGGAGGAGCTAACACCTCTCCTTATTAAGCTGTTTCAAGAAATAGAAAATGAGGGAATTCTCCCATATAATTTTTATGCGGCAACTATGACTCTGATAGTAAAAGCATACTATACACACACATACACACACACACACACACAGACACACACACACACACACATATCCCTGTAGCTTCTCTACTATCTGCTACAATCAATGAAATAACCGTGGGTACTGCTCTGTTCTCAGAGTCCTGTGGGCTGCGCTATTCAACTTGAAGTAAATTCCCAGGGACAGTTCCCATGCGTATCCTGGAGGCCACGTAAGAATGTTATCAAATTGCCCCATGACCTAGCCAGAAAAAACAGCATTGCATATAGAGATGAGAAATTGAAGTTGAAGGAGACTCAGGAACAAGGCTCTTCCCTTTGACATTATTCTTTTTTCTGGCTCATGTCCTGAACTCTGCCACTCCTGCTATTTTGACATTTTTCCCATAGCATCTTGTTTATTTTTCCCTTACTTGATTTTGGCTAGAGCAGGAAGCAGCACACTGGGAGCAGAGACTGCAGGTGACCTGTCAAGATGCCCAGCAGAGACTGGCAAGGCTGGGTGACTCTGACCTCTCCAGAGCTCAGTGAAGTTCCAAGATCTGGCTGAGCTGGACCCAAGCACAGGGACGTCCAGGTGGAGTCAGCCCTAGCCCTGCCCTAGGAGGGCACTGGGCAGGTGTCCAGGAAGAGCCCCAGAAGAAGGCACGTCCACTTCCACCCTGCCACAGCTGGAGGCCAGGGCAGCTGAGAGCCTTGTCAGCTGCTGTGGTACCCAGGGCTCCAGCTGGCAGCTTGGCCAGCAGCTCCAGGAGGGAGAGTAGCAGCCTCCAGCACCAGCTCCTCTGAGAGCTCACAGCCCAAGAGGAAGCAGGAAGAGGGCAGCCTGCCTGGTAGAAAAGACCCAGCCCTGCCCACAGTTATGCCCAGCTCAGCAGACAAATCCTCTCATCTTCCATAAGCACTGTTTGGCTGTGGTGTTGGTATTTGCTGAGTGTCCCTGGGTGTATATGAACCAATATGTGAATATGTGCGCATGTACACACAAATGAACAGTGTGTGACACGTGGACATATTTTTTTAAGATTTTTTTCATTTCAAAGTTTTTTCAGTATTGTAAAGAGTAAATATTTTTCTTTATTTTTAAAGGACTTTTTCCATTTAAAGTTTTTCTTCTTTCTTAAAGGTTGTTTTCACTTAAAGTTTTTCTTCTTTCTGTTTTTTTCTTTTCTCTCTCTCCTAACAGTCAAGTCTCAGACACACCACCCCACCCGCCCTGCTTTCTCCTTTGCGTTTCTCCCTTCCTTCCCCCTACTCTGGCCTGTATGTCCTTCCTCTCCTCTATTTTCCTCTTCTCACCTTCTGGGTATCATGTTTCTGTTGTCTTCCTGCCCTGTTCTCTTCTCTTTTAACTAATTCTATTTTCAAAAACACCATGTCTCCCACCTTGGGGACACTAGCAGGCTACCAGGTACCAGCTCACAGAGGCTCACAGGGGGGTCAGATGTGCAGTTCTGTGGAGGAGCACAGCTTGCAGAGCTGAGGACGGCAGGAACCTCACACTTGGCTTGGCCACCTGAGCTGGGGAAAAGGAGCCCTACGTCAGCTGAGGGTAATGGAGAGGCCGAAGGAAATTAGGCTCTGGGGCCAGGCTGACAGTGGTAGTCCAGAGCCACCTCTCCAGCCTCACAGGGTAGCAGATGTGCTATGATCCAGCAGCCTCTGCTGAGCTCAGAGCAGTGCTCCTGGAAGAGGCTGCTGCCTAGCTGCACTGTGTTCCAAACCTGAGAGCCAGGAAGAGAAGCCCCATCCAGCCTCTCAGGAAGTCCCAGGTCCCTCAGCCCACTGCTGAGTGCAGAATCCTATTTTGCCACCCATGATCTGCAGACCAGTCCAGCTTCAGCTGTGGTGTCCACTAATGGGCCTCCTGGCCTCCACCCTCTCCCTTCTGCATGCCCTGCCCCTCTTGCTATTCCTGTG
>PVKS010039520.1:0-17202 GCA_004027875.1 Aplodontia rufa | reverse complement strand
TTTTTAATTTGGCCCTCATTGATCCAATACTTAATTGTGTATGTAGTGCTGGGGTTTGAAGTTGCATTCACATGCTTGCCAGGCAAGCACCATAACCACTGAGCCACTGCTCCAGCCCCTTCAACTTTCTATTTTGACTGTGATTTGTACAGAGATATTTGTTTAATTTTCATCTCTTGGGAGATTTTCTAGATATTTTGTTAGTGATTTTTAATTAATTTTATTCTTATCACAGCATGTACTTAACATAATTTCAATTTTTTACAATACTTTGAGACTTCTTTCAGGAGTCAATATGCATTTACTTACATGTTCTATATTTTTGCAAATAAATGAATGTATATTCTATAACTATCAGTAAAGTTTATTTCAAGTGATGAATACATCTTACAGAATTATTTAAATATTCCATATTTTTCCTCATTTAAGCCTAATATACCATCAATTTCTGATAAAATAGTCCTTAAATCTGAAAATATAACTGAAACATTTTTTCATTTTTTTCCTCCCTTTGGTTTTCTCCACTTTGTTTTATGTTTATAAAAGGTACTACATTGTTGAGTTTCCATGGTGTTTTGATGATGTGCAATGGTATAAAATGCTGCTCTAATGTATGATAGCATTCCTAAATCTAGGTCTCTTTTGCCTGGTATTTACATATCTATTTCTGCAAATTATATTTAGTGTATTTGTGAAATATTTTTTGCTAGTTAACTTTACTTTAAAAGTACCTATAAGTTCATAGCTTATGTGCCTTGTTGTAGAAAGCATGTAGTTGAGACTAATCATTCCTTGTAATTTTGCTTTAGTGTTTTATTCCACTTATATTTAATGTAATTATTGTGGTTATTGTGTTTTAGTCTGTGATCTTGCTATTTTTATAGATATCTTTTCTATCTCTTCTTCATTTATTTCCCCATATTCTTGTCTTCTGGTTTATGATTTTTCCCTTACACTATTAGGTTTTTTGTATATTAAAGTCAATTTATAACTTGACATAAATGTTTATTTTCACTGGAAACTCTGAATTTACAATGCACGTTTTTACTTCATTACAAAATACTTTGATATAATATTGTATCTGTTAATATATTAGACCCTTTAATCAGAATATATTCATTCTTTCTTTTCTATGCTTGTGCTATAATTTTTAACATTTAACTTTTGCATGCTGTAAATCACCCAATATCTTATTATTAGTTTATCCATATATTGTCAATTATCTTTAAAGATATCAGAACTGAAAAACTATTTTATATCCACCAAGTTATTCATTATTTTATCATTCTTCACTTCTTTACTTAAATATGCATTTCTGTCTAACATCATTTTACTTTAACCTAGAAAATTATTTTTAATAAATATTAAAGTTCTTTAAGGAAACAAACATGTAGAGTTCTTTTTATTTTTCTGAAAATGTCTCCATTTAATCTTCAGTTTGGGAAAGTGATTTTGAAGAATGTTTTGGAAGACAATATTTTAAGGTACATCTTTGAGCACATTTTTTCCTTCAAAATTGAAACTGTATTGATTCATTAACTATGGGCTTCCATTATTTCTAGCTGGAATTTTGCTGTCAATTTTACCATTTTCTCCTTATACTATATGCCTTTATTCTCTGAAATAATTTAAAATTTTCCAATTGTAACTCATATAATAAATTATTATATACTTGTGTAAGTGTTTTGGTGTGTGTCTAGGGTGTACATATTTGTATGTGTGCGTCTTGTTTGATGTACATGTTTCTTTGTTCTCGGTGTTGATAATCTTAACATCAAATATGAAATGCTTCATCCCTTGTTTCTTTAAGTATTTTATGCAAATTTCCTCTTTCTAGGATTCCAATTATATTGTCTAAGACTGCTTGATATTTACCTCACAAATATCTATCACATAATAATAATTTGGCAAATAATGAATATAAATATTGTCTCTGGAGTCCTGTTTTCTTATTATCAGACATGTTTTATTTCTGAGCTTATATTTAAATAGCATTTGTTACCTTTTAGTGAATGTATTGATCATTTCTTTTTTATTTGACATATTCTAAAAAAGACTAGTCTTTGACATTATCAATTCAGATCTCATATCTTATTTCCTTTATTTTCCCTCTTATTTTCAGTGCTGGGGACTGAACCCAGAATCTTCCTTATAAAAAAATGTGTGCTCTACTATTGAGCCACAACATTCCCAGCCTCACACTCTCATATCTATACCTTCTACAATTTCCTTCTGGATATCTTTGATGTTTTTATTTTTCCACCAATATTTCTTATCCATCATTTTCTGGTATTATGAAAATGTTTAATTTTTCTGGTTTTCTTTCAAAGAATATTATATTTGCTTCTGAATTAAAATTTTTTTAATACCCGAGATTTATTCTTTGGTAATTGCTTACAATAATTTTTTGTAGTTCTAATTTGTTATTGACCCATGATAAAATTGTTCTCATTTCTCTAATGTGGCCATTGTGTTGTTTTAACTGAATATCCAGACTGTTCAGAGAGATTTATGCACTCTGCCCAGAAAGCCCGTTTTCCAGCTTTGTGTGACCTCTGAGCCTCTGATCAATCCTCTGCTTCCCAATTTTTATTCTCTGATCAGCTTCATAGGATCTAGTCCTGTATTGTAATATCTTTGAATTTAAGACCTCTTGTACACATTTCTGGAACGTCTGTATGGATGTCCATTTTTTCTACCACCCTTTAGCACAAATTCCGTTCAACCCAGCAATCAGATACTCTGTCCTTTCTCTTGTTGCATCAGTTAGTTTGCAGTGATTTACTTGTGCTCTATCTCTTTCACCCCAACTTTTCCTTCAACACTTAAAACTTTTCTGGGATGCTTTCACTCCTGGAATACAAGCTTGTGTGTTCTGTTGCATAATAAATAAAAACTGTCATTCCACATATCTTATATAGATTTATAGCTGTTTGACAAGAGGACTAATTTAGCACCAGTTACTTCATCAAGGTTCAAAGTGACTGTAAGAGTTTTTAATGTGCTGGAAGATTCCATCACTTGGACACCTATACTCTCTAAAGATATTTTCTCCCATTATCCCATAATTCATTGCTTTAAGATTTATTCTTTTGGATATGACAATGATTGCCAATTACCTTTCATCTAGCAAAACAATCAATGATTTTTTGTATACTAAATATAGTGCATCAAATGGTGAGTGAACCCCTGAGATGATAAGAAAGAGCAATGGGTAGAAAATATATTTTTGCTCTTTAAATCACATAAATAATTAACTTTAGTGAAATGTAGAGAAACCTAGATTTCTTACTTTATACAAAGTTAAATTTGGAAAGTAATTCATATGATTGTGACCACCTATATTATTTTAAGAGGGAGAGTATGAACACTAAATATTTAAATTTTGAAAAGCTGATAGGTAATATAATTTGTTTTTTTTTTAATTTTATGCATCCTACTCCCAAGATTCTTTCTACTATTATTTGGTTCAATATAACATTAATTTGTGCACAACTGCAATTGTTATTTTTTATTTCTACAAAAAGGCTGCAGCAATTCAAAATCCAGAGGTTTGGGGTTAGCTTTCTTTTTTGAATGAAGTGACCACCCATTGATTGATGAAACACATGTTCAACTGATTTGAGCATGTGAGTCACTAAGAAGGTCAAAATATTATGCAAGACCTACCCTGACCTTTCAGTCTATGAACCTTGACATTAAATCTTGTTAGAACAAATTGTGTCTTGATCTTTCTATTCAATTCAATTCCCTTCTGTTTTAGACATGTAATAACAATTTTTCTTGGAATAATTCAGTTATTCTCATCCCACCAGGAATGAGGAATTGACAGCAGAATTTAGAATGAGAAGTGAAGTCATATAAAATAGATGAGATTCAATAATATTCCCTCACTCACTCACACACACACAAATAGAAACACAGACACACTATCAACTTTTCAATTATTTGCTATTTAAAAATCAGGGAAATTTTTTTTATCTATTTAAACAAATCAATCTAAATTTTATTTGCTTTATAGAACCAACCTTACATATGAGCTAATGCTATGGGAAAATGATAACATCATTTTTAGTTCTTAACATAACTGACTAACACCAAGATTGTCAATATGGGACCTATCAACCAGTTTTAACTTTAATTTGGTTTGCAAATTATACATTACACTATTACTGTACACACTAAGTTGCAAAGAAATTTCTTTGGTGCTTCAATTCATCTCTCAGCAATCTTATTAGTAATTTTGTCTATCTACAACTCACAAGACAGTTATATGAAGGAAATTGGCCAAAGTTATATGATTAGTAAATGGTTGAAACTGAGATTGGGAAATAAGTATTCAGATGTCAAGGTATTAGCTTTAAAAATATATCATGGTTTGCTCTTTCACTTTAAAGAGTACAATGAAACCACATCAGAGTTAATGAGTGTCATTCTTCATGGATTCTTCTGGAAATTCATAACTTCTTAATCAATTCATAACTTCTTGGGCTTGATAAATTTTGCAGTATATGGGAATATATTAAATTTAGTTTTGTATAAAGCATTCAACTTTGACCAATGATGTCTAGGGTAGACTAACATTGCTTTGACTGATGTAATAATGGATATATGATTAAGAAAGTGTTGCATCCTTATTTTATTTAGCCCTTGCTCATTCAAAAGATCCCCCAAATTGTTAAAACAGAAGGGATAACAGTAAACAAAATAAAATATTTTTTAATTATTCGATGATCTTCACCCTTATGTGCCCATGAAAATGATTATAGCAGTCATCGTAATTTAACATAACTACCGAAGGTTTGACATGCAGGAGACATGAGGAAATCTCCTTTTCCTTAGGTGAAAATACAAATGTACACCTCCGAAACTCCATTAGATACTCATACAACACAAGACAAAGCGTACATACTGTGATATGAATTCTTGTATGCCCTCAAAATTCATGATGAAGTCCAGCCCTCATGGTATTAAAGATCCTGGAAAGCTCATCTATTCCATTCTCCACAGGAGGACACAGTGGGAAGGTGCTGTCTATGAACCAGAAAGTGGACCTTCTCCAGAGAATGAATCTGCTGGGTCCTTGACAATGGACTTTTTGGCTACAAAGAGAACAATAGATTCATATGGTTTATGCCTCATCAAGTTTATGTAATTTTGTTATAACAGCATACTAATAGAGTATTTGAACATGTACTTTCTAATTCAAGAAAAATAAAGTAGAACTAGGGAGTAATTGGGAGAAAGATCTTGGCAGTTTATGTATTTTGCTGGACATATAGGAAAGACCAGATTCTTTTGAATGACAGGTAAATAGTGACACTTGTCTTCATTAATATCACTGAAATCCTTTCTTGGAATATGTTATATTATATCAATAATTCCTCTTTCCTAGATTAAGGAAGTAGGCCAAATTATGGAATTGAAGAATGGTATGAAAAGTTAAATCTATTTTCCATCCTATAGTCATTTAGGATTTGATATGAAAGAAACAATTAATGTAAATAATGATATTTCCAAATGAAATTTACAGAATCTTCACACTATTATCTAGTTTCATTAAATAATCCAAGAAGCCTTACACTAACTAAATATTTCATTTAAACACAGTGGGAAAATAAATCTAAATATGAAGATATTATTTGATTTTAAATATACATTATCCAAAATGCAATCAATAACTTTTAACTATTTCTGGAGATACTTATTTTAATAAACCATAAACATATATTGCTATGGTCTGAATATGTTCCCCAAAATATGTAAAATTTCAATTGTGAATATGATAGTATGAAGAAGTGGGGCCATAAGGAGATTATTAAATTTTAAGGAAAAATCTCCCATGAATGAAATTAGTGGTCTTACAAGTGGAATGAAGGAGTTATTTGCCCCTTGGAACATGTGAGGAAATTCCATTTAAAAGCAGAGAGTGAGACTTGACTAGACACCAAATTTTTCCTGACCCCTAAATTTTCGATTTCCCAGCATTCAAAGCCAAACGGAATATTTATAGATTTCACACTGTAACATGTATATTATTTATTGTATACCTAGGGACAAAATCTCATAAAAGACAGAAAAAATACACATACATGCACAAACGCTGTCATCATGAACGGTAGAATATTTTATTTTTTGAAGGAACAACAATGTTCGGTGTGGGGCAGTGGCTCAGTGGTTATGGTGCTTACCCCGCATGTGTGAGTATGTATGTTCAAACCCCAGCACCACATACACAATGAAAGTCACATGAAAAACTACATAAATTTGATTCTCTTTCTTTCTCTCTCTCTCTCACTGTCTCTCTTTGAAGCTCCCCGGAGCGCTTCGGAGCGGACAGTAGGTGAGACGACCCGAGTCAGCTGGGCCGCTCCACTCAGAAGGAGCCAAACAGGACGAACAGCGGCCGGGGGAAAAAATTCAGACTCACACGTGGATGGCAGCTTGAAACTTCTCCGTTTATTTTTCCCGCACATCCGTAGATAAGCAAGAGCAGGCTGCTAAGGGACCAATAGTGAAGTGGCAAACTAGCTTATTTCAGCCAATGAGGGACTATTATGTTGGTGGCGTCATCTATCATCGACCATGAAGGTGCGAAGAGAAAGAGAGAAAGCAGCACTCCAGCACAGGCACGTAGCTTGCCTTGCTCAGAGCGCGCTAAATGTGAAGGGGGAGGAGAGAGAAGTATTATGGTGTCCAATATGGTGATTTTTCTCTTGCATAGAGCCCCACAATTCCCCTATTTTTTTTTGTTTGAAGGCCAATAAATTGGCCAGAGACCAGGGTGGGGGCTCCTGTCTTAGGTTATTCCCCTGCTTTTTGGAGAAGTTTACCGGTCTCTGGATACCCGCACAGCCAATGGTCTCTATGGGAAAATCGGCCAGAGACCAGGGTGGGGCTCCTGTCTTAGGTTATTCCCCTGCTTTTTGGAGAAGTTTACCGGTCTCTGGATACCCGCACAGCCAATGGTCTCTATGGGAAAATCGGCCAGAGACCAGGGTGGGGCTCCTGTCTTAGGTTATTCCTCTGCTTTTTGGAGAAGTTTACCCATCTCTGGATACCCACACAGCCAAGGGTCTCTATGGGAAAAACCCATCATTGGCCAAAAGGGCAATAGAGTTAGCACTGGCAAGTATTGTACTTGGACATTTACAAGCTGTCAAGAGCGGGAAAGTTAGAGAGAAAAGTTTGTTTCGTCCCGGGTAGTCCCTGACTGGCTGGCACAAGACCAGTGTCTTTGGAGAGCCACTGCAGCAAGGGAGTCCCCGATTGGCTGATATAAGACCAGTGTTTTTGGAGAGTCGCTGCAGCAAGGGAGTTGATCCGATTCCAGATTCCAGAGTGCTGGTGGGCATCGTGTTCCCAAAGCTGGTCTATGTCGAGTGCGTCTCCCCGAGTAGGAGCACCAGAGTTGGGTGGATTATTATGGTTCCTGGAAGAGATCTGAAGGGGAAGGCTCCTCAGGGGAGTCTGAGTTCCCTGGGTGTTCATTAGTACTGGGAGGGCAATGCTTGAGATCCCTGGCCGGGACCCAAATTGGCTTGGGCTCATCAGTTGGAAATACACAGCCAAATCCTCATCCTGTAATGATCAGTGGGTCACGGCCTCTCCATATGCCCATGAGGGGATCTCTCCATCTGACCTTGAGAGTCAGGTATGGCGTGCTGGTGGTCCAATGTTTTTGAAAAGGAGAGAAATGGTCTCCTTTGGAAAAATTTAAAATATTTAGTGTAAACAGGGCCATTTTTAATTGATCATGAGGGGGGAGTGTCCCCCTTTTTTGTTTATTAATTGAGACTTAAGGGTGTTATTATGCCTTTCGATTATGACTTGACCCTTAGGATTATGTGGAATTCCCGTGGTGTGGGTAATGTTCCACTTTTGGAAGAAGTTAGCTAGGGATTGACTAATAAAGCAAGGCCTGTTATCAGTTTTTATTTGATCTGGTAGACCTAGGGTAACGAAGCATTGAAGAAAGTGGTTGATGGCATGCTTGACCTTTTTGCCAGTATGTGCAGAGGCCCAGCAAGCATGGGAGAAGGTATCCACAGACATGAAAATGAATTTAAATCTTCCAAAGGTGGGGTAATGGGTGACTTCTGTTTGCCAGAGATTATTGGGTCTTAGGCCTCTAGGGTTAACTCCAGGCCCTTGAAGGGGGGGAATTTGTAGGAAAGGGAGGCAGGATTTGCAAGTTTTTATAATCTTTTTTAAGTCTTTTATTGGAACCTGGGGGAAAGGATGGTGAAGGCCTCTCCAGTTAGTATGAGTAAGGTGATGGAAAGAGGCAGCTTCTGAGAGTGTGTAACACTCAGAAGGATTGGAAGCAAGGGAATCAGCAAGAGCGTTACCATAAGGTAAGGAGTCCGGGCAAGCTCTGATGTCCCTGCAATTGTTGAATATATATGGGATTAATTCTTTTGTTTAGAAGATATTGAGTTTGGATCATAAGAGGGGTGATGGGGTTGTCATCCATTTTAATGTGGGCATGAACAAGGTTAGGAAGGAGGTTGACAACATATAGACTATCAGAAAACAAGTTAAAGGTCGTGTGAACCTTATTGAGGGCAAGGACAACTGCATAAAGCTCCTTGAATTGGGCTGAACCTTGAACCTTGTGGGTAAGAGATAGATCTGGTTGATTTGGGCGAGGTTTTGAAGAAAAAAGCACCATTGATGCACCTCGTTGGCCTCCGTCAGTGAAGACGGTGGGGGCCTGAGGGTCAGGACGAGACAGGAATAGACGAGGGGGGTGCCAATCTAACCTCCCAAATGAACTCATCCACTTATAGGGGCCATAATGACAATCAACTTTTCCAATAAATCCTTCCATGGCCAGTGCTACCCTGGTGTGGTTTCTTTGGAGCCATAAAAAGTCATTAAGCCTGAAGGGGATGACCAGCGTATGTGGGTCAGTCCCAAAAAGACAAGTTGAAAGCTCCCTGCCCTTAATGACACAATCAGCCAGTTGGTCATTTAAGGAGTAAACGCAGGGGGTTCCCCCCACTGAGAGGTGTACCCAATGAATAGGCTTTCCTTCCTGAGCTAGAAGAGCCGTAAGGAGGGTTTTACTTGGGAAAATATACAAAAATAGAGGTAGGTTAGGGTCAAATCTCTTTAGGGAGGTGGAATTAATGGCTTGTTGGACCTTGGAAAGCACCTCCCAGTGAGTGGGGGATAGCTGGACAGAGGATTGCAGGTTAAGGTCTTTTAAAAGGTCAAAGAGGGGTATAAGTTCAGCTGTAGAGATGGGGAGCCAGGGCCTCATCCAATTAATCTCCCCGAGTAGTTGTTGGAGTTGGGTGAGGGTGAAAGTGTCCCTAATATGTATTTGAGGTTTTAGAGGAGAAACAGAATCTATGGTGAGAATTGACCCAAGAATTTTAAAGGGGGGAATATTTTGGATTTTTTCGGGAGCCACTTGGAAATTATTTTGGGCAAGGAGGTATAGACAGTTATCAAAAGCTTGTTGAAGGGTCTCTGGGTAGGGGGACCCCAGGATGATATCATCCATATAAGTATATACAAGTAAGTTGGGGCAAGTGTCTAAAGGGGCAAGTATATTAGACAGAAAGTGTTGACAGATAGAGGGACTGTTAGCCATTCCCTGAGGAAGGACTGTCCATTCAAACCTTTGGTCAGGTCCCTTAAAGTTAAGTGAGGGAAGGGAGAAAGCGAACCTTTCTCTATCTTCAGGGTGGAGGGGGATAGAAAAAAAGCAGTCCTTAATATCAATGATAATCAGGTGATGATCATTAGGAATGGCTGGGATCCATGGGAGGCCTCGTTGAGGGGTCCCAAAGGGAACCATCCTTTGGTTAATTAGTCTCAAATTCTGAAGGAACCTCCATTTTCCGTTGGGCTTTCTAACTACGAATACAGGTGAGTTCCAGGGACTAATGGATTGCTGGAGGTGTCCTAATTCTATTTGCTGTTTTACAAGGTTATGTAGTTGTGTTAGCTTTGTAGAGGGTAAAGGCCACTGCTCCACCCAAATGGGGGGCCCTGGGAGCCAATTGATTTTGGGTGTCCCTAGAGAAGCAGTGGCCCTTAGGATTGGGGGTGCGGCTGGAGGTTAACTTGGGGTAAATCCTCTTTTGTGATTCTAAAGTTGGGGTTGCCCTGGTAGTTTTGGTGATATTGGCCTTCCCCGAATTGTTGTTGGTATTCCCTTTCATCTAATGAACCCCCATGAGAGGCTTATGTTTAGTGGTAATGTAGGCCTGAGTTTCTCCTAATATGTCTTGGCCCAGGAGGCTAACTGTGAGCCCTGATGCCACCAGCGGGTACACTTCACCTGAGTTACCATCCGGATCCACCCAGGAGACCCAGTCAGCAGTTTGCTGAGAGTTGGTTTGTCCTCCTACCCCCAGTAGGGGGGGGGTCCCAGAACTAGCCTCCATTGTGGGGGAATTTCCTCCTTTCTTAGAACTGTCTTGTCCACCCCAGTATCTTCTAAGCATTTAAAAGATTTGCCCCCAATTGTGAGGATCATTTTAGGTCGGACGCCTTGTATGAGGAGGACAGTCCAGTAAGTCTCGGCTGTGGAGCCCCTATTTTTTAATGGGGCTGGGGTAAGCCCCTTAGGGAGTTTAAAGGTTGATCCTGTGTACTTGTTTTAGATTGGCAGCCTCTGGCCCAATGATAGCCCTTTCTGCATCACGGACAGGGTGTGCGTGGGGTGATAGGGAGTGGGCGGTGGGAGGCCCTGATTGGGTTTAATCCCTCCGCTGCCCATTGGGGGCATTCCCTCTTGAAGTGACCTTCCTGCCCACACCAGAAACAGGTGGAGTTTTTTCTGGGGTAAGTCTGCTGTAGCGCACACACTAAAGTGGTTACATCCTCCCTGTGAGAAGCTTGCAGGGCCGAAGCTAATGTTTGGGCCTGATGAGAAGGGGTTCCGATGTCTTTTGTGGCTATTATCCATTCTCCATAGACTGGTCCTTAAGACCAGAACAAGTAATCCTGTGCTCCTGACTCATTCCCTCCCATACCATCATCCTAATGAAATGATCACGAAGGTCGCCAGGAGGAAATTTGCGTTTAATGTTTCCTTCAACTCTAGTAATAAACTCTGGGAGGCTTTCTCCAGGTTTTTGGTGGATCGCGGCTATTGAAGACTCGCAAGGTCCCTCTTCCAGCTTTCGCCATTCGGCCAGGCCTAAAGCCCAAATTTGATCTTGATAAGGAGGCGGAATGGCCTCTTGCTGGATGCCTGATGAATATTGATCAGAGGTGCCTGTAAGCATTCCAACAGTAATAGGAATTGTGGGACTAGCACTTTGGTTACGTTCAGCCTGTTGTTGACATTCCTCTCTGTATAGGGCACTCCACTTTATATACAGTGAACTTGGAAGGACTGCACGGGCCAGTGCCAGCCAGTCCGCTGCCGTGCATGGGTGATGGGCTAGTCCCTGCAGGATAGTTTCTGTCCATGGGGCATTAGGCCTGTCCTCGAGAACGGCCTTTTTTAATTCTTTAAGGTCCTTGGGCCCCCATGGATACCAAGTGGCTGGCCGGCTGCCCCCAGGGTTAACATTGACCGGAAACAATTGGCAAGGTTCAGGGTAAGGCGGAGCTGAGGGAGCTCCTGATTCAAAAGAGGAGGGTGGGGCTGAGGAGCTGAGGCAGAGCAAGGTGGAGCTGAGGGAGCCCTGATTCAAGAGAGGAGGGTGGAGCTGAGGCAGAGCAAGGTGGAGCTGAGGGAGGCCCTGATTCAAAGGAGGGGGGTGGAGCTGAGACAGGTGTAAATGGACTAGAGGTGGATGTGGTATGCATGGTATGTGGCAGGGGTGGAAGGGAAGCGCCCCCCCCCATCAGGCCAGGAGGCCAAGTCAAAAGGATCGAGGTGGGGGGTCGGAGGGTCGGAGCATGTGGAGCATTTTTTTCTTGGTTTGGGAGTTGCTCTTTTTGTATATAGCCCGGCTGTAGGGTAAAGCAGCTTTTAAGAGCAGAAATTGTCAGGAAAGCTCCAAAGGGAGGGGGGCCCCTGGATTGGATTTGATCTTCTTTAAGAAGTTGTTTAATTTGGTCCCAAGTATTCCAATTAAATAAGTCATTTTTAGGTAACCAGGGGGCCACCTTAATAAACGTGGCCCAAGTGGCTTTAATTTGACTATCAGATAATTCTAATCCCTTGCTCTTAAGGAGGACCCATAGGGAATCTAAGGCGGGGTCTTTCTTGCTAACTAATTGGCCCAAAGCAGAGGCGAGACGATAGAGAAGGCTTAAAGGGGAATGCAAGGAGTGCCATAAAAGGGCTAGAGAAATAAGGCATCCTATAGTAAAGAGACAGCTCCAAAAGTGTTGAAGTAAGCTAGAGGGTTCCTCCTTGGCTGGTACAGAGGACAGGGGGAGGAGAGCAAAGAAGGGTTCAAATGAGCTAGAGGATTCCTCATTTACTGGTGCGGAGAACAGGGGGAAGAGGGAAAAGAGATATTGAAACATTGGGTTAAGTAGAAATAGGGCCCTAAGGTCAGGGCGTTGGATTTAATTACTTGAATTAAAAGAGAGGGAACCTTGAGCCCTAAGGCTAGGGTGGGGCTTTTTGCAGCCGAATAGGGGGAAATTAAAAACAAGGGAGGTGGGGGCCCTAACATATGTGGGTGCTGAGTATCTTTATCTGAACAGGGAGAGGTTAAAAAAAAGGAAAAGCGGGCTTACTCATATCTTTTTGTTGGGCGGGGTCCTGTTGGCGAGAAGGGTGAGTGATTTCTCCTCACGTGCTGCACCATTTGAAGCTCCCCGGAGTGCTTCGGAGCAGACAGTAGGTGAGACGACCTGAGTCAGCTGGGCCGCTCCTCTCAGAAGGAGCCAAACAGGACAAACAGCGGCCGGGGGAAAAATTCAGACTCACACGTGGATGGCAGCTTGAAACTTCTCCGTTTATTTTTCCCGCACATCCGTAGATGTAGCGAGAGCAGGCTGCTAAGGGACCAATAGTGAAGTGGCAAACTAGCTTATTTCAGCCAATGAGGGACTATTATGTTGGTGGTGTCATCTATCATCGACCAGGAAGATTCGAAGAGAAAGAGAGAAAGCAGCACTCCAGCACAGGTGCGTAGCTTGCCTTGCTCAGAGTGCGCTAAATGTGAAGGGGGAGGAGAGAGAAGTATTATGGTGTCCAATATGGTGATTTTTCTCTTGCATAGAACCCCACATCTCTTAAAAAAAAATGAAAAAGCAACAATGTCTAGTTTAAGGACAAATGAGAAAGTTCCTAATTTTTATTTCAGTGTTATAAAAATAACTAGATAGATAAAAATGAGTGGCATGATTGTGCAGGTAAGTTGGTTGGGAAAGAGAGAATTCCTTGGAATCATTGATAGGAGACACATCTGACTGCTTGAAATCCCCCTGAACTTCTTTTTTTTTCAGAGTGAGAAAGAGAGAGAGAGAATATATTTCAATTAGTTTTTCATGTGGCTGTCGTTACTCTGACACTCCATTGTGTATATGATGCTGGGGTATGAACCTGTGTCCTCGCGCATGCCAGGCATGCATTGCAATTTCTGAGCCACTGCTCCAGCCCCTGCACTTCTTTTTCTTTTTCTTTTTTTTGAACTATAAATATTTAGCTTACTGATTTTTATATTCCATCTCCCCAAGTAAGACTAAAAACTTAATATTGTTTAAGTTTTGATTAACACAAAATAAGTATGAAGAACTTTAAAAGTTGATGTGGACAGCGTGACGATGTCAAAATGACAATGAAGATGTTATATATAGCAAGAATGGTAAGGTATGGATACTCTTTGAACTTTGTCAGTATCTCCACCTATCTTTGTGGAGGTTCCATGAACTCTGTTCTGGTTTCTACATGATGTGTTCTTGCCAGTTTGTACCTGCAGCTCACTTGGGAGGATGACCCTTGGGTTATGGCAGCACTTGTCTAGAAAATGCCCTTTTTCAAAAGTGCTAGGAAGTCTCTAACAGACAGTAATGGTCCTTAGCAATCATTGGCCTGTGCAGGAGTTTCAAAGCCTAGCTTCCAAAGACAGCAAGCTGAAGGGAGGCGGCTTTTCCTGAGGCTCCTAGTCTGAAGGGGAAAATCCCAGTTCGTCTTCAGTTATTCGAAGTGCATTTTGGGGTCTATCTTTATGAAATCCCAATGCTAGTTTGCTCAGGTTTCTTGAGGAACAGAGACCTGGGAGAAGCATGTGGAGAAAAAGAGGAATTTTTTCCATCTAGGAAAGGACACAGCAGCTTCACTGCCTTTATTTACATTCAGCCAGGAGCTTGGGAGGAGTCGAACAAAGCCCTCAACAGGATCGCTGCTGGGAACCTGTGCTTTATAAAAATAGAGCATCAGGTGAGCGGATTTATAGAACTCCACCTAGCACATAATCTGTGTCTGATGAAAACTGTCTTTGGAAGCTATCTGCAGAGGTGCCTAGTGGAGCAGGCTGCCTGAAGGGAGAGCGGAGCCACCATTTAAAGCTCCAGGAGACAGCCACTCTCTGGATCCACATTCTTTGGGTCTTCAGGGCAGGCTCTGAAAGCTGCATCGGGAGATGGTCACTGATCATAGACTGAACAGGGAAGAGAAGGCTTTGGAGAGTGGACAGGCCCAGTCTCCACCTTACTTAAGGGGACTTGGGTTTGTGGAGAAAAGGGGAGCATTTCTCAGCTCTGTCCACCCCCACCCCAGCAAGAAAGATCATGTGACAAGTTAAAGGCTCTGAGTCCTAGGTCACTGGGAACTGTCTGCAACTTCCAGCAGAGGGAGAATAGAAAGCATCTCATAATTCCTGCTCTTTAAGTTCATAAAGCCTTAAGACTTCTGACTTTCAGATTCCCTGGGAAGCTGGCAAAGATCAGGGCATTCCAGAATAAGACCACTTCACTGGAATCCCCTCCTGGAAATCCCAGGAGCCTGAGGACATCCCAGTCCTCTTCATGAGATCACATAATTACAGACTGAGAGACTTTGATATTGAAACCCAGACGGACAGTGAACATCTCCTCCCAAAGGCCTCAGAGATGCTCTTATTGTCTATAGTTCCAAATTTTCAATAAGAATTTTTTAGTTTTTACCTTATTTTGTATATATATAATTTTTTTTACCTTTTTTCTCCCTTCTTTTTTCTCCTGTTCTTGACGTGTATTGGTGCAATAACTGGAAAAGTTGATTGGTTAATAGACATATAAAACTACTAGCTGTTTTTGTTTCCCTATTCTTTTGTTTTATGGGTTTTTTCACTCTCCTTTTTTACTCTTTACTATTATTTTTTGTTTGTTTCTGTTTCTGTTTTTGTCTTTGTTTGTTCGTTTCATGTTTTCTTCTTTTCTCTCTACCTTCTCTCTTTTTTCCCTCCTGTCTATCCTTTCTATCCTTGTCCTGTTGCCTGAGAAGAGGGTTTCTGGTTAGTGCATTTAGTATCTGAAGTAAATTGTGCCTGACCTCCATAATTTACCTATGCGAGCTTCTACCCTTACACAATCACCCAAATTTTATTTATATCTCTTTTACCCCTCCTACATTTTACCACAGCTATATTTGCTTCCCCTGGCTTCTGTTTTTTCTTTCCTTTTTTTTTCTTTTATTATTTTCTTTCTTGTTCTTTATCTTTCTCCAGCAAACCTTATACCTCCTTCAATTTCTCACTGTCCATAATTGGTCAAGATAGAAATCTAGCTCTCAGTCTCCTTGGGTTCAAGAGAACCACACATTATATTAACCTTTCTTACCTGTACCTTGTCAATTTCTAAACTTTATGCTATTCTCTCTTCCTCACTCAAAGCCTTTACCATACTCACATCCCATTTCTATCTTTTCCTTATTCCTAATTGAATAGCAGAATCCATGCAAACTCCTGGTTCTTTATTCTAAGTCACGAGTTCCACACTACCTCCATACCCCACTTCCTTGAATTTCTCGATTGTACTTCTTCCCGTCTGCAGAGGCCCTGCTAACTGAAGTGAAGGTCATTCTTCAAAATGGGTATTTGTTGCCTATCTTAATAGATTGTGAGGGCTCTCATGGAAGAAAACTGCTCCTATAGGTGCTAATCACCATAACAACTGTTTTAGTTGAAACTGTCTAGTATATGCACATAGGCTCACAATTCTTCATTGACTGGACTGGCAGCTGTTGATCGGTGCTTCCCAAGTAGCACCCCAGCACAACGAAGCAAAGGCATAAGAAGCTCCAATAACCCTTGCAAGAGTAATTACTCACTGTCAGTCTTCAAGCCACAACCCCTGTATCTGAAAATGAGGAAAAGGGGAAATAACTCTCATCCTCAACCTCATAGCTCTCCATCCAAGGACTCCATGGTCAGGGTCCTAGATCAAAATCAAGAAAAATATATCAGCATTATGATTAGTATCTCAATCAAGGAGTTGAAAGAAGAATGAAGGAAAGAGATCAGAGATCAGTTTCAAGTGATGAGAGACAACTTTTATAAGGAAATAAGGGAAAAATTCCATGAGATGAAAGATCATAATAAAAAAGAGTTAGACATCCTAAAGGGAGATGCAGCAGAACAATCATAATTGAAAAATACTGTCCACCAAATCATATCCTCACTAGAAGATACTAACACAAGAGTAAACTCAACAGAAAATAGAACCTCAGCTCTCGAAGAACGTACAGGTTGAGCAATGTTGAATCAATTGAGGACAGACAAGAAAAGAAACTTATCATGCATGAACAGAATCTGAGAGTATTTGGGCTGGAAGAAAACATCAAACAACAAACAAGGGGCATTAAGAATATACTAAATGAAATTATCAAGGAGAATTTTCCTCATATAAGGATTGACCCAGAATACCAAATCCAAGATGCCTATAGGACACCAAACAGGCCTAACCAAATGAGAAATTCACCAAGACATATCATATATAAAATGATTAACAGAGAAACTAAAGAGAGAATTCTAAAAGCAGCTAGGGAGAAGCCACAAATCACATTCAGAGGCAGATTAATTAAAATCACTATGGATTTTTCAGATCAGACAATGAAGGTCTGAAGAGCTTGGAACAATATTTTTCAAACTTTGAAAGAAAACAGTTTCATCCACAGATAATATACACTGCAAAACTTAGCTTTAAATGTGACAGAGAAATTAAATACTTGAATTATAAATTCAAGCTAGCAAGATACATGAACACAAACCCTGCATTACAGAATATTCTCAAAGACATTCTTCATTCAGAAGAACATGCTAATAATCCCATAAACTCTTAAAAAAGAGAGTG
>PVKS010039519.1:0-17201 GCA_004027875.1 Aplodontia rufa | reverse complement strand
TTGGTAATAGAAGACAAGTTATTTAAACACTTCTGAAAGACTTTCTGGTAAGACATGTTAAGAACCATAATACTGCTTTTTGCTTTAGACCCAGAAATTAAATGTTAAAAATTTCTTCTATGAAAATTTAAAAGTAATATGTAAAAGATGCTCACGATATATCTTTATTATAATAGAATAAGAGAAGGTATTTTGTATCCAAAAAGCTATCATAAATATATTTTGGTACAAACTCAATGGCATAATATTCAGGCACTCAAATTGAACATTATGAAAACTATGTGGCAATATGGAGAAATAGTCACTACATAATTTTAAATGAGGATACAAAATTTTAAGAAAACTATGATTAAATTATTATTTAAATTATTTGAATTTGTATATATATTAAATTATTTAAATTTGTATGTATTATTAGAAACACAAAATTTTTAGTTCAAGGAAGTAGAATAGGATGATTACTCTCCCATTTCCAAAAGCTCTGCAATAATGTGATATTTTTAATTTAAAACATAAAATTATGAAAGATGTATATATGGTATATATTTAAGTTTAATAAAGTTTCTGAGATAATGGCTAGAAAGAAGTCTTTTTGTAAAATGATATCACTTAAACACATGGTTAAAAACCAATTTTTGGTAACGTGAATGCTTGTGCAAATCGTAACTTTATGGATATAAAGAGAGAAGGAAGGAATACAGAGAAAAGGAAACCTCAATATTCATCCAAATCTTTCTTCACATTCTCTATAAAGTGATTATGAACTGGGGGGATATGCTTCAGAGACAACTTAATTATTACCATTTCATATTTTTTCACATTTTGCAAAAAATTACATGCCAAGTAAAAAAACAATTAATATATGCCTTTCCCAGCATTCAGCAGGATATTGATCCTTTGTTTCCACTTTTTTAAGTAGGTAGAAATTGTCACATTCTTGTTTCATGGTAGGAAATATTATCATAAAAATACTGACCATCTTGTAACTATGTACTTAATTTTGTAGATTATCAAGTACTCTAATGTAAAAGAAAAATAATAAAAGAAACTCAATGAAGCAGGAATAGCCATTGTTTAATCCCTCTTATTATATTGAAGCTTCTTTCAAGGCATGGGCAATTTTTATTCATCTTTGTTCCAGATTGTACCACTATGTGGACCCTCAATAGATGCCCATTTAGATAAATGGAACTACATGGCAAACAAAATATGGCAGCTGCAGAGAAAAGAACAGATACATCAGGGACCATCATACTCAATTTAATGAATAGATAGAAGTGAAGGACTCAGAAGAGCCAAAGATTGCACTGGCTACTGAGACTTTTGAGATACTGGATATCCAAGATAAGAGTATTTTTCATCAAAACATGACACTAAAATAGTATGACACAAAAATTTACATAAGGTGATATCATGACAGGAATACACCTTCAAGAAGAGGAAAATATTTAGAAATTTATTAAATTAGGTGTAGTAAGCCATTTGAAATGCATATGACTATGGTAATTTTCTGTCTAGATTTTGTGACACAGTATTTTTGTCATATTTTTCTCTGCTGTGACTAAATGAGCTGACAATCACAATTCTAGAAGAGGGAAATTTTATTCAGCGACTCATGATTTCAGAGTTCTTAGTCCGTAGATTTCAGGCTCCACTCCTCAGGGTTGAAGTGAGATAGAACACTATGGTGGAAGAGTGTGGCAGAGGGAAGCAGCCCATGGCATCACATCAGGAAGCAGAAAGAGAGCAATGAAGTTCAGCTCACCAAACACATACTACAAAGGCTTGCCCCCCAATAACCCACCTCCTCCAGCCACACCCACATACTTTCAGTTATCACCCAGTTAATCCCTATCAGGGATTTATTCACTGATTAGGTTAAGGCTGTCATAACCCAATCATTTCATCTCTCAGCCTTCTTGCATTGTCTCACACATGAACATTTGGGGGACACCTTCATCCAAACCATAACACACAATAATAATTTCCTATAGTTTTTCCATTTAAATACAGCTTTTAAAATACTCCAGAAATTCTAACAGTAAAGCACCCAAAATAAGCTTACCACCTACCTTTGACACTGCGAAATGAGCAAAAAGAACAACAAATCTTGAGAACACATCTCATTTGAGTTGTTTTGGAAAAAATAGTAGACACAGCTCTAAGAATACAGACTACCAAACTGAAAGTTGATCAGATAAACTCAGTGACATATCTATATTTATTCTCATTACATAAAAATCTGAGTTAAGATTTTTATTCTATTCACTTCAACATTTTACACTGTCAACAGTAACTCCATTCTTAATCAAAGAAAGTCCTTATAATCTCAAATCAAATAAAATCTTATATAAAAGAATATGACAGATATTTTCTCAATAGTGCTGCATTTTATTCACAGAAAATCTTGTAAGAAATATTATTTCCATTTTATAGATGAAAATAATGAGTTTCAGGAGAAGAGCATAGGAAATAAGAAATGGTGCTGTTATTTATGCCAATTTTGCCAAATCCAAGATCAGTGCTCTTCAGGCTACCACAATTTTTTCTCATATTACATTTCATAATTTGCTAAAATAGTTTCTCTACCTCCATTGTTGTATGACTCTTCCAAAAAAGAATTTGAAAAAGAAATGAGGAAGAAAGAGGGGAGAGAGGGAGGGAAGGAGGGAGGGAAGGATGAAGAAAGGAAGGAAGGAAGGAGGGAAGGAAGGAAGGGAGGGAGGGAGGGAGGGAAAAGAGACCACAAAGAGAAAGCTGAGTTTCATTTTTAGAATCCCAGGTGATGAGCTCATGTCTTAGCAAATGCTTACCCTGAAATGCTAAGGATTCATAGCTGATTTGCTTTCTTAAGCTTTCACACCTGATCACAACTGAAATCCAGAATTCAGTATGTTTTCAGGAAGGCGTCTACCTGGAGGTTGTTGTCAAGAGCAATTATCAATCTATGATACACAAATGAAGACTCTCAACTGACTCCATTCTTAAATAGCATTGCATATCAATCACAGAAACACTGAGGCTGGGAAAACTCAAGGTGTGAAAGTTGGGGGAGATTTCCTCAAGCCATGATATAAGGCATTCCAAAATACTATCACAAACTAATACTGAGAATTTATTTTTCTGTTAACTTTCCCCCTCAATATTATCTCCTACTTCCCAAACCCAGTTTTACTAAAAGTAGCTTAAATTATAGAGCATGTGATAAAAGAAAGTCCCTATGATATTAAACCTAGAATTCACTGTCTGATTCTCTATTTGAGCTGTAGGAAGTATTTCTAAAATTGAATTAAGGGGTAACTACAGCCTTTGTTTATTTCACCTTCATTTGGGTCAGAAGATCCCTAAGAAATGTAAAATTCAAAAAAGAGCCTGTGTGTCATTGCACATGCCTATAATCCCTCAGCAGCTTGAGAGGCTGGGACAAAAGGATTGCAAGTTCAAAGCTAGCCTCAGCAACTTCACAAAGCCCTGAGCAACTTAGTGAGAACCTATCTCAAACTAAAAAACGAAATAAAAATTTAAAAAATTTAAAAAGTAAAATGACCTGGGGGATATGGTTCAGTGGTTAAGTGACCCTGGTCAATCCCCAATACCAAAAAAATTAAATTAAATTAAATTAAAAAGTTTAAACTGGAGGAATTCTGAGATATCTCCTCCAGAGTCCTATGAGAGGCAGTAAGTTTAGTGGGTAGAGCATGAGTTTCAGAACAAGACAACTTATGTTCAATTCACACTTGCTTTGTAAACAGAAAGCAAATTGTTCATTAATTTGCTATTTGTAAAACTGAAGCAAGGATTGTTTTTATATCATTGAATTGGTGTGAGAAATGACTGAGTTCATATAAGCAAAGCACAAAAATGCATCTGAAAGTACTGTAAAATCATTAGCTACTATTATCTAGAAAAAGAAACTTCTCTACTCTTGTGTTCTTTTCCATATCTCTTCCATCTGGAGTCTTCTTAAAGGTCGAAGATGTTAATAACTGTTCATGCTACTAATTCAATATATTATGAAGGACTATATCCAAGAGACAAATTAAAAAGGTTAAGTGCAGGTCAAGATGATCTGTCAATAGGAGATTTGAGTTCTGGCCCTGACCCTCTAAAGACTTGCTTGACATTGCAAAATCAAAGCATATCTCTTGAGCTGTCTTTTCTCATTAGTTAATTAATAGATTGGACTAGGTCAGCATACTCCAAAGTATGTGCTCTAATTTACAGCAATGGTAACATTCTTTTGAAATATTTTCTTATATGCTTTTATAACCTATAAATTTGCTGTTGTTATGTACCTTCAAACCTATTCAGCCAATATAATTTGTCTGCTCAGAATGAGAGTGAATTCCACTTGGGACTAATCTTTAGATTGAATCACAACATAGACTTCATTGGTCCTTCCAAATCTTAAAAAAGCATAGAGAACTAAGTTTTGTCATAAGAAAAAAGGATTACTTTTGAGTTGATTTTGCATTGAAAGCACAAGTAAGATGGCTGGTGGGGAGAGGAAATGAAGGAGGGAGGAGGGGTTCAAATAAGGGACATAAACAAGAGACCCATGGGATGATACATTCACATACTAGAGAGTGAGGGTACTCTTCAGGCTATGTTTCTGTACTGGTAGTTTAAGGGGAAACTAGGTGATACCAACAACTGTAAATTGGCAGTGAGAAGTCCTGAGCTTGCATAACACAAAGTTCCTTCAACCCTGCTCTAATGAAAAAGAGTTCCAGATTTACTCCTATGGCCCAAGGTGGGTGGGATGGAGAATATGTGAAAAGTAGCTGAATAAATAACCAAAAATCCTATCATGGAGTAGTCATGGGGAAAACAGGGATGACACTTATTATGGAATAGAAAACCTTGGCTATCAAATGCACAAAAAGCTGAGGTAGTGCCAGTTAGAAAAAGAAAGCCAGAAATTCACATCACAGCCAAATAAGTTCTAAACTTGCAGCCACATCTCAGCAAACCCCAGCGAAATGAAATACTACAGTAGATATCCCATAAAAAAGGCTGTCAAGAATCCAGAGGGAAAAGCTCAGACCCTGTTGCCAAGACACCATATATACATCCCTATGCTTCACTACAGTCAGATGCCAACTTGAAGAGAAAGGGAGATGATTTAATTGAACCTTTCACTCAGAGAAATGAACTTATCCAAAGAGGCTATTTAAATGTGAGAAAATATGAGATACTTTTGACTGGCAGCTTAACCCACACCTACATGCTTACTCTATAAACATACACCCTCGTCAAACTTTCCACTCAGAAGCAGGAATTCATGGGGACGATTTTCTCAATAAAGAAACCAGTGGTGTGAATAAATTTGTGGTCACTGAACACATTAATTTCACACAAGGTTCTGTTAAAATGAAGTTTCCACATGTAACAATGGCTCGACAATCTGAACTAATCTAAGGGGCACAGATCACTCCTCCCTGCACACTACTTTCTCCTACCCCCACCCACCACCCAGTGAACCTCCAAGACATCAAGTTACAACTCCAAGCCCCTAAAGGGCAACCAACCATTCCTACACAGTAACAAAAAGTATTTAAAAGGCATTGCTTTAGTCCTATCCTTTTACCATGTGTTGTGCACTTTTAAACATCTGGAAAGCCTAGATGTTTCCAACAAGGACTTAAGTCTCCCACTACACATACAGTAGAACTAAATAAACTGTACACACTTAACAAAGGCTACACCATGAAGAAGAAAAAAAAAAAACACTTTTTTTCAAGGCTAGAATTTTAAAGTGTCTTCCAAACACAGCAGCAACATTCTGATCTAGAACTCTTCCCCTTCTCATCTCTTATCGACCCTGGGGTCAGATATATGCATCGTTAATGCTTAGAAATGATTTTTAACAATTTTACTTCCTAAGTGCTTTTAAGAACAATCTTTCTTATGAATCTTAGCACAAAGTGTACTTAATATGTTAGTTCACGAACTCTACTTTTATCATTCACTGGCAGCCTCTTTAACATCTAGACAGATAAGATGTAAATTAGGACTCATTTGTCTTTATATACACTGTTTAGACAGCATAGTAAAACAAAACTCACAGACATAAGGGATCAATTTTACTTCATAGAAAAACATTTTATTAACTCTACTTTTGTCATACATTTATAACCTCTTTAATATCTAGAAACTAAATATTATAAAATTAAAACTCCTTTGTCCAGTATATACACATTATATACAGCACAGCAAAGTTAAACGAAATGCACATTACAGGGCAACAGAGCAATGAGTAAGCTGACGTTTTCTAACACACTGTAACTAAACACTTTTGCAATTTCCTCCCTCCCACCTCCCTCAATCCAATGAACAAGTACAGATAGTGCACTGTTTGGAGGTGGTTTAACAATTCCAAACACAGTATTTCTTATCAGTTTTTAAAAGCTATTTACAAAAAGTTTTATTCTACTACTTCTACTTTTAAACATACCAAGCGCTTCTAAATACGCAGAAGGACTAGACATTCCATATAAGAACTTGTCCACCATGCACATAGAACTGGACAATGAAATTGCACACATAACAATGCCTATAATCTGAGGTATCTTCTAATATGATGACCATTTTGTCCTTGAACCTTTCCCTCCCCACGTCCTTCTACTTGCACTCCAGTAGACAAGAATAGGCATCTGCTTAGAGATGGTTGAACAAATTCATAATCAGAAGTCATTTACAGAGGACAAGGTTTCCAATGAATTTTAACACAAAATATATAAAATGTTCTAATTTTACTAACTACTTGGTCTTACACTGGCAACCTCTTTAACATGTAGAGAAATGATGTTGCAAAATTGGTACTCATTTGTCCATTATATACACTATATACATAGCAAAACTAAATGCACAAAACATACAGAAAACTGATGTTTGAAAATGTCCAAGTATAAACACACTAATATATTATCTTGTGCAATTGCTTCCCTCCCAACCCCTCCACATCACTAAACACGTACGGACAGTACTAGACTGTGTATTTTAATTAATATTCCTGGGTATTAAAGAATAAGTCCTAATGCCCAAAGTTTGTTAGAAGTAGCAAAATAATCCCTATATAAATATCCTTTTGTTAGTTTTTAGGAAGAAATGCCTTCTGCTAATGACCTTTGTTAATCAACCTTTTGGAGCTAGATGTAGTCCTGAATTTAAGTCCCTGGAATGGTGAAGAGGGAGAGGAGGAAGGGTGAGGGAAGGGCTCTTTGTTAGTATTTCCATATCTAGAAGACAGTTCTAAATTATAACCACAGATCTATCTGTGCATTTTTGGTAAAGTACTTGTGTTTATTGTGCACAAATTTCATCCTTTATTTCACAACATCTAAGCTTTCTAGATGTCCGGAGGTGAGTGTATTATAAAAAGTAGAACTAGCAAATTAGCCACCTTGTAAATATCTTTTGTTTTAATTGATAGAAAAGATGCATCTTGGACAGGGCATTGTTTTTCTCTGGGGAGTGTGCATCAGGTCATGTTCATTAGACTGGCAGAAGAGGGGTAGAAGGAAGCACACAGGGAAACATGGGAGCAAGTGCTCAAGGATTTACCTCTTGATGGGAGCCACTGATGTGTGTGCATCTTCTGGCTGTACTATAGGAATTCTTCAATTCACTGGGAACATGTGTTCTGGCCAATATTTTAGTAGTAGAAATCAAATAATGAAGCCTTTTAGAAACATGCTTGGTGTGTTCTGCTGCTTTGTCACATTTTAAATCAAGCATTAAGGGAATGCATCATTTTAGTTGTAACTCTGCCAATTTGTCTATCTAGAGGCTTGTTGCCATTTCTGTCTTCAGTGAAATTTTTGTCCCCAAGAAAGAATTATGCTTTTTCTAATAGACTAAGTTGGTATAGTGTATTCTTGGTTATCAAAAATATTCATGCAGCTTTGGGATTTTGATTTGGTGAATATTCGTGATGTATGGAAAAGCATGTTGCACACTATGATCTCAATCACACAAAATGGGATGTTGTATATGTGTGCACACGACCTGGAGGGACACATCCAACTAAGCTGCTTGTGACGGGATGACTTTGTTCTTTGCTTGTATTTTTCTGTTTCCTGTAATGCACATGTTAACTTTTGAAAAATAAAAGCTATTTTAAAATCTGAGGGAAAAAAATGAAAATTTCAGCTTGATGCAGTAGTGAATAACTGTCATTCCAGCTATTCTGGAAAGTGAGGCAGAAGGATCACAAGTTCAAGGCCTTTCATGGCCACTTTGCGAGATTCTGTCTCAATTGAAAAACAAAATTGAAAAGGTGCTTGGAATATAACTCAGTAGTAGGGCACCTCTGAGCTCAATTTAAATGTTTGAAAAATGTGGCATAAAAGTTTCTTCATGTCCAAAAATTCGTAATTCAATTAAAAATATCAAAAATTCTGAGATTTCCTACAATACTGAAGTTGGTTCAAAAATTCCAATTCCTGCTATAGTTTTATCTTCTAACATCACTTTCTCAGACATTCATTCTTCCCAAGTCTCTCACTACTGGTTGTGGATATAAGTATTCATGTTTCATGGTACAAAGATTGATCTATCAGTGGACCTATGACCTAGGCAAGGTCCATCAAAGCACTTCAACAGCATTTTCTGTCTTGAGTTGGACAGGAAGAACCCTTTATCTTTTCTTGCTGCTAACCCCAAGAATGGGGACCTTGCTGTTCCTACTGTGTGCAAATCATCCTGAAAAAAAAGTATTCAAATTAAAAGACAGAATTAAAGACCAGAGACCGAAAACACAAATAAGCTGAAGATTTTGCATCCCTTGTTATCTTCCTTTGCAAGTTATAATAGTTTGAATTGGAGTTTTTGTTTCTTGCAAAGAATTCAAACCAACAAAGATTTACTCAAGGTTTTTGTTGTGTTTTTCCCCTGCGATTGAGGGGGGGGGGACTATTAACTAGTAAAAGAATACACTTTGGAAAAAGCTGGTTTTAATTACATGATCCCTAAAATATATTTTACTTTCTATCATAGTAGTATGTGCCTAAACTTATATGTTACAAGCACAGAAATGTGATCTCATGGCCTGGAAAAGAAATCCCCTCACCAGACCTGGGCACAGTGCTATCTGTTTTGAAATTGCCATATTAATGAGAAATTTAAATCCAGACATCTTTAAGTCTCCATCGAGGTCCTCCATTACTTCAACATTAATGGAAATGGTAAAAACCTCACTAAAAACGACTTCCAGAACATGAAATGAATATTATACTGTTTAAGTAAATGTCATATAAAAATAATTTGCTTTAATCACAGCACAAACCATTGCTATGAATCCATATTCTTTGTGAACCTTAGGGATTTCTCATTTAGAGCAGGATGAATTCTGACTAGGCTTAAGTGCTTTTTGTAAAAAATAAATCCACAAAACCCAATACATTGAAAATAAAACCAGGTGTGAGTGAGTGACTTTAGAAAAATAAATTATTCCAAGATACATTACCCAGCTGTGTTTCAGAACTTCAAGAAATCTTATATTCAGGAATTAGAGCCTCAAAAATACCCAAATTATGTTACCTTATGTCTTTTTTTCCCTAATTTAAAACCATTTTATAGGAAAACTAAACACATCATATTTCTAGTTACATAAATTTACTAAAAAAAAAAAAAAGTTGCTTAGCAAAACTTCTGGGTAATATTCAAGTAGTCTTTGATATCACCATAGACTTTTTTCCCCCTAAAGGCAACCTGCTTTCAACATTTAAAAAAATGTAAAAAATGAACATCAGAAATTAAAATTTCATCTCATGGATACATACTTAAATGGAAATGATCTGAGATAAAGCCTGACAAAATCGATTCAAACCATCTTGCCAGTTGAAAGCTTATGTAAATGCTATGGTTCGAATGTTTTTACTCCTAAATCATGTTGAAACTTAATCCTCAATGCAACATTTTAAAGAGGTGGTGATTAGGCCATGAAGTCCCTGTCCTCAGAAATGGATTAACACCTTGTGGAAGGGCCTGAAGAGGAAGTCCATTCCTGTCATCCCTTCTGCCACAGGAGGACACAGTGCTTGTCCCCTCCAGAGGATACGCAAGATACACTAAGCGCAGTCCTCATCAGACAGCAGATCTATTGGCACCTTGATCTTGAACGTCCCACCTTCTAGAACTATGAGAAATCAATTTCTTTTGTCTACAAATTACTGACCTGTGATGTTTTGTTAGAACAGCACAAATGGACTAATACAGTAACCTTTGCAAAGTTAGTGAACTTTCCCATTAGCTAATCTATGAAATGAGTACAAGACCTTCTACCTAAGACTGTCATGCATACTAGGTTGTATTGTAAGTGAATATCTTGTGAAAATGGGGCATTCTTTCCTTAACCTTCTACTACAAATGCAGATATAATAATAGTACACATGTTACCTTCTTAGGACACTTTTATTTCTCAAATTCTGTGTTCATTTTATTTTTGTATTTAAAGTATTCTCACCACAATTATGTATTCTAAAACATCAGGTATTCTTATACTATCACACACAATAAACAGAAAATCCAACAAATATTTAATGAGGCTCTGTGATTCCAGCACTATAATATACCCTGAAGGATTCATATAAATGATAAAAATGTGCATTCTGGCTTTGTCATGTTCCAGAGAGGAGGTAGAAAGTAACCACAATAGACACAAACTGGCTTAAGTGATTGTGGATGAATGTGAATCCTCTTTTTATTTGATAAACTCTCCCAGGAGGGGTAATAATATCTCATATAAAACATGAGGGGCTGGTGTGCTACCTCAGCGGTTACACCACTTGCCTGGCATGCGTGAGTACGTGTTCAAACCCCAGCACCACGTACACAGTGAAGGCTCAGAGCAACGAAGGCCACAATGGAAAACTAAATAAAATTATTTCTTGCTTTCTCTCTCTCTCTTTCTCTCTCTCACTGTCCTTCTCTCTTTAAAATATAAAAAAATAAAAATAAAACGACATGAAAGCACTGTTTAATAGAAATATTAATTGAACTATAAATCTGAACCACATATGTAATTTAAGTTATTCTAGAAGTCATAAGGATTAAAATAAATCAATATGATTTTATAATATTAACACATTAAAATAGCAATCTTACAAATTTAACTATTATCTTTCCAATGTGCAATCCATATAAACTACTGAGATATTTTACATTGTTTTTATTTTTTCAAACTGTCTTTGAAATCTACTGTGCATTCTGCACTTTCAGCGCACTGAAATTCAAACGAGGCACAATTCAAGTTTCAATAGCCATGTTTCTTCAGAGGTTAATCTTGGACAACACAGATTAGAGCATGGGCATAACACTTTATGAGAGCCCAGAAGATGCACCCACATAGGAATTGGAACCTTGAGGAAGTAGTCAAAGTTTTAGTAAATTAGAGTTAATTCACTGGTCTACAGTAGAGTTGAGTCAGCATCATGGAGTAAGGTATCCTATAGAAATGAAGGTTCACTAATAAAGCCAGGCTTCATGTGCTAGGCAAGTTATTCCTACAGCAAGATGTTCAACAGTTCTTGTTTCCTGCATAAACCAGATTCTCTAACATTTATGTGATTCTTTATAACATTATTCCCATAAATTTATTTGCTTTTATATGAAGCATAACTAGTGGTTTCCTTTGCAAATTGTAACCCTGACAAATAAATATTTTAGGGTAATGAAATAAATTTATAGAACTGAAAAGGAAGACATCAACCTCTATGAATGTTAGAGAGTGCTCAGACTTGTGTATAAACTTGAAGAACAAGTATACATTGGTTAGCTTTGCATTGTTGTAATAAATGCCTGAGAAAAGTAATAGGAAAAAAGATTATTTATGTTCACAGTTATAGAGATTTCAGTCCATGATTGACCAGCTCCATTGCTTTGGGCCTTAAGTGAGGCAGAGCATCACAGTAAAACAGATTGGTGGAGGAGAGCTAATCAGTTCATGGGAGCCAGGAAGCAGAAAGAGAGAGAAAAGGAAAGGACAGAGAGAAGATGAGCTCTTCCAGGGCATGCCCCCCCCCCAGTGACCTACATACTCCAACTAAGTCTCATCTTCCAGTAGCCCATTAACGCATCAATGGATTTATCCACCGATGAGGTCAGAGCTTTCATGATCCAATCATTTAACCCAAAGCCCCACCTCTGAACATGTGAGACTTCCAGGTGGATTCTAGATTCAAACCATACCAGGTAGAACCTCAGTAAGTATATGTAGGTTTAAATTATCTATTTCAGCTTTCCACCTTTGTTATTATCCTTATTTAATAGAAACAATTAATCTTTGTGTAATAATTACAAGCAAGGATGTAGAATGGTCAAAAAAAGTAACAACATATGATCTCAGCCTTGGTATCAATTACCAGAAAAGAATGCTTAGTTTCTCCATGTTATATCATCTCATTTCTATCCATAGGGTGAGAGAGTTGCATTAAATTAGACTATGATAATGATAATAAGTGAACCAAAGAAAAATGATTTGCAAATGAATGAATGAGGAGGAGGGATAGATAGATGATAGATCAATCCTTAGGGAATGAATTAATGAAAATGAGGGAAAAAAACTCATCTAAACAAATTGAAATTCAGGGAAAACTCACTCGTCTTCTGAGAAAACATGTAGCTACCTTCCTGGGTGACCAGAAAACATGAAGTTCCTAAAATCATACTAAAGTAAAATAAAATATTTACTGTTAAATTGTCCCAAAGAATAAAAGGGTGCAAATTTTGAAATTCATAGGTAAAATCATATGTGATTCTCTTTTTAAGGAGGGAAAATCAGGGAGGTTGCTATTGCATGGTGGGCTTTGGGAGGAAGAAATCCTCAGGTAGGTAGAGGAAGAACATGGAGTAGAGATTTGTCTAATAGCACTATTACAAAGTAAATGCAATTTGATGTGCAATGCGAACAGCTTCCTTCTAAACTACTGAAAGTTTAAAGCACTTGAACAGAATGAATTCTTACAGTGAATCCCAGATACTGGAGCTGTTTTTTGCTTTCTGGCTGGTGAAGGTCTGTAAAAGTATAAAGTCAGATAGAATAAAGAACAAATGAAGGGCTGGAGCGGTTGCACAGTGGTTAGGGTGCTTGCCTGCCATGCACACAGATGTTGGTTTGAACCCCAGCACCACGTACACCACGATGTATGGGAACAATGAAAGCCATATTAAAAAAAAAATAAAATAGATTCTCTTCCCCTCTCTCTCCTATCCCTCTCTTTTAAAATAAAGAACAAATGAACTCATATTTACTGAAAAACACTCAATTAACCTTTATCAAAGGAAATAAAAAATGTGCAATATCTTTAAAATGTAGCATTGATCTCCAGAATTTTAACTTCTAAAATTGACACATGTAGAAATATCAAATATTGGGACTGCTTGATATAATTTAATAAAGATTTACCTAGAGAAATTTCACAAAATTCAAATATATCTTATGTTTTATAATTTTTAGTACTCACAGATCAAAAGTTTTGTAAATTTCAAAGTTAAAGATTTAAAATATGTTTGACTGATTCTTCAACACAAATTCATATATTTCATAAACTTTAAGTGTTTATGCTTTAAAACTTTGCTGATCTTCTGAGGTTCCAATTAATGCTTTTATTCTGTCTGTTGAAATTTATTCCTGAGCTAGCTGGAGAAATATGCTAACATTGCCAATGATGAGAATACAAGAGGAGAATAAATAGAAGTGGAAACATTTAACAAACAAGCCTAGCTTAAGTGACCCCCCCCCCAGGGGAGTGCTAGACTCAACAAAAACATTAATCATCTATGAGACAAGGAAGCAGGAATGGAAGAAGTGAAAGAATGGAATTCTCAGACCTTAAAACTACATATGAATAGAAATTAAGTCTATCTATCTTAAGATTACCCTTAAGATTCAAAATTGTGCTGGAAATAAAACTCCAAGCATAAACACATAAGCATAATTGGCATTGCTTGTAAAAGCAGAAACTGGAGCTGTGTGTGGCCTCTTACAATGAAATTAATGTCTAACAAACTATAAACCAGTTCTGGTCACCTGGGAAAGGGGAAAGAAAAGGAAATCCCTCTTAGCAAGGAGAGATTTTAAGGAGGTCATTATTTGCCATTTCTTTGATACTAACCCCATGAAAATAAGTGATAAAGTCTCATCATTAGTATACTACTAATCATGACAAGATTCTGCTGCTTCTAAGTTTTTAAGTGATTTCTGGCAGTTCAGGAGAGTATGCAAGTACTGGTTTCTACCTGGGATATAATGTAAACTACATAGTGAGCAGGGCTAGGGAATTTGTAGGACCCATTGCCATATAAAATTGTAAGGTCCCTGGTTCAAAAATGACTAAGAATTGAGGATGAAGACAGCTGAACATTAAACCAAGTGTGAGACCCTTCCAACAAAAGCTCTGTGCACTTGCACAGGACATACATCCAAGAAGTTGGTCCTGATGGTGAGTTTAGGAGAAAAACTAAGGACAGGCAAACACAAACATATTGTGGATTATTATGTGCATCTTAGAGTAAGTAATATTAAATTTTTTTTAACCAGGTGACAAACTCTTAAAATCTAGGCCATGTTGTTTTTCTTTTAAGGAACATACCAAAATTTCTGTTAGCATTTGTTAGAAGGTCTTCTATAGAAATGTGTTCTGTAAAGCTTCTTTTTCCAACAATAGAAGGAGTGGCTGATGAACTTACATTTATGTCCATCCCAGCCCTTGGTTGTTTTGAATCTGTGGCTTCCCACATGATAAGCAAGTATTCTCCTCCTGTGCTATAAACCCAGCCCCTCTCCCTGCTCCTTGAAGTACAAAGCTGTTATCATGTAGGCTGCCTCAGTAAATGCATGCCATTTTTTCCCCAATTACAGACTTTTCTTTCTTTCACATTCAGTAGGTATTTTACTAAATATTATGGAATTTAGCTACCAGTCACTTAAAGACCAATTTCATTCCCTATGTTGTACTCCCTAACCTTCCTAACTCCCCTTTTATTTCTTCCTTACTCTCCCTTTTATTTTATGAAAGAAGGACCTGAATAAGGAATTATTTAAGCATACAATTTAGCTTAAAAGGGCATCTAACATCATATATTATATAAAAGTGATGTTTCCTTGCAAAATAAAGGTCCAATAAAAGAAACTTGATTCTAAGTGTCACATTAGATGTCCTTGAGGTTAAAAAGAACTTGAAATTGTTTTGAAGTTGTGTTTATAGGTGCATTCATGTTTGAAAGTAAGCTTTAAGATTTTACCTCACCCCAATCAAACTGGCAAAGATGAAGAATACAAACAGCAACAAATGCTGGAGGGGTTGCTGGGAGAGATGAACACTACCACGCTATTGGTAGAACTGCAGAATGGTACAACCACTCTGGAAAGCTGTGTGGAGACTCCTCAGAAAATTTAGGTTGGAATACAGTTAGGAACTCTCAACTCCCATGAGAAGCCCAACTATACACAGACAGGCAGAGAGATACACATGTATATGCTTATTTCTATCTGTAATATGGAAGTAAAATAGAGGAGACATGGGAGCAGGGAGTGGTCGAAGCGGGAAGTTCCTGGACTAGGATCAGCCTTACTTTGTCAATATCCATCTATGCATGAATATGTAACAACAGTTCCCTCCAATATGTAAGACTATGTCAAATGAATAAAAAAAATAAATTTATAAAAAAATTAGGGTTGGATCTACCATACGATCCAGCTACCCCTCTTCTGGGTATTTTCACAGAGGAGTTAGAATCAGTATGTTACAGCAACAGGGAAAAATCTGTGTTCGTAGCAGCTTGATTTACAATAGCTCAATTATGAACCAACCCAAATGCTCCTCATTGGATGAAAGGATCCAAAAGCTCTGGTATATTTAAATCTTCACTGGAAGACACCAACACCAGAGTAAACTCCACTGAAAATAGAACTTCAGCGCTTGAAGAACAAGTATCGGACAATGAGGATCACCTAAACAATGTAGAAATCAAAGAAGAAAAACAAGATAAACAGCTTATTTTACATAACCAGAACTTCCAACTAATATTTGATAAGATGAGGAGTAATAATCTGAGAATCATTGGCCTGGAAGAAAACTCTGAACAGCAAACAAGGGGATTCAGGAACCTTTTAAGCGAAATTATAAGTGAGAACTTCCCTCATTTTGCTATTGATCTGGAATACCACTCCCAAGATGCTTATAGAACACCAAATAGACCTAATCAGTGGAGAAACTCACCAAGACATATCATTTACAAATTGAATAACAGAGAAATTAAAGAGTATTCTAAAAGTTGCTAGAGAAAAGCCCCAAATCACATTCAGAGGCAAACCTATTCGGATCACGATGGATTTTTCAGAACAAACAATAAAGACTAGAAGAGCTTGGAACAATATCTTTCAAGTGTTAAAAAATAACAACTTTCAAACAAAGATAATATATCCAGCAAAACTCAGCTTCAAATGTGAATGAGGAAATTAAATACTTTAACGATAAACTCATGCTTGCAAGATACGTGAACACAAATCCGGCTCTACAGAACATTCTCAAAGATGTTCTCCATTCAGAAGATAATGCCAACGATATGCTAAATCCTTAAACAAGGACGAGTTAATAATCATACTATACAAAAACTGACTTTCAAGATGACTCAAAATTCTGTAATAGATACAAAGTCTGTGAATCAGCCTCCCATATCTATTCTATCCTTGAATGTGAACAGTCTCAATGCCCCAATTAAAAGACACAGACTGACCCAATGGATCAAAAAACAAAATCCAACAATATGTTGCCTACAAGAGACACATTTGACACTCAAAAATAGACACAGACTGAAAGTGAAAAGGATGGTAAAACGTCTACCAGGCCTCTGGCCCAAAAAAGCAAGCTGGTGTAGCAATTCTAATTTCAGACAAAATTAAGTTCCAACTAAAACTAGTCAGAAAGGACAAAGAGAGACACTTTATCATACTAAAAGGGACAGTTCACCAAGAAGATATAACGATGATCAACATTTATGCCCCCAATTACAACCCCCCAAAATATATGGAAAAAATACTTAAGGACATTAATCCCCTCATTGATCTCAACACAATAATCCTGGGGGACTTCAGCACACCACTATCAACTCTAGACAGATCATCAAAACAAAAACAAAAAAAAATCAATAAAGATGTCTCCAATCTGAACTACTCTATTAATCAATCAGGCTTAACA
>PVKS010039518.1:0-17208 GCA_004027875.1 Aplodontia rufa | reverse complement strand
AAGATTCACCTATGTCTTTGTTTATTCCTTTTCATACTTTTAATAGTATTCCATTGTATGGATGTACCAGCGTTTGTTTATCCAGTCAGTCATTGATGGATACCTTGGGGGCCTTTAATTTTGGTGATTATGTATAAAACTCCCAGAAAACATCAGTGTGCAGGTTTTCAAATGGACTCAGTGAATACTTAGATGATAATTGTTGGATTATTTCATAGGACTCTTGTTATGGACTGAGATTTTCCTACCCCCAAATTTTTATGTGGAATCCCTAACCTCCAGCATGACTATATTTAGAAATGAGGCTTTAAGAAGGTAATTGAGGTTAAATATGGTCACAGGCTCAGGTCCTAATATGAAGGTACCTTGTCTTTAGAAGAAGAGGAAGGGGCACCAGAGCCCTTTCCCTTTTGTGCTCGCACAGAGGTAAGGCCTGGACAGGACCAGGCCAGCAACAAGTCAGGAAGAGAGCCCTCACCAGAAATCAACCTTGATAACACCTTGATCTTTAATCCTTGGATTTTCACCTTCTGGAACTGAGAGAGAGAAATATTTTATTGCTGAAGCCATCCAGTCTATGGTATTTTATGATGGTAGCCAGAGACTAGTATGTTTAGCTTTGTCATAGACTGTATCACATTGCATTCCCAATAGCAGTACCTGAGAGTTCCTGCTGTTCAACTTCTTTACCAGCCTGTGGTATTGTCATGTCAGGCTTTCTCTCTCCCCCTCTCTCTTCTTTTTTAGTTAATAGATATGTAGTAGTATCTAATTGTTTTGATTTGCAATTTCACACGTTCTTCATTTTTTCCTACAGTTTACTTATTAGTGTCTCTTCTTGGTGAGATGTCTCTTTGTGTTTTTCACTTACTTTTAATTGAGTGATTTGTTTTCTTATTGGTTCATTCTAAAAGTGTTTCTTGCATATTTTGGATATGAATTCTGTTTCTTTTTAGAGAGAGAATGACAGAGAGAGAGAGAGACAGAGAGAGAAACACTTTTTATTGAGTTTTTCACATGACTTTTGTTGCTCTGACACATAGTTGTGTAAACGGGTGCTGGCGTTTGAACCTGTGTACTTGTGCATGCCAGGCAAGTGCCGTCACCGCTGAGCCACCACTCCACACCCTGGATATGAATTCTTTACCAGACATATGTGTTGCAAATATTTTCTTCCTGTTCATAGTTTGTTATTCTGTTAAAGACATCTATTGCAGAGCCAGATTTTTAAATTTTAATGTAGTATGATAAGTCATTTTTTTCTTTCATGGATAAAGCTTTTGGTTAATTTTAAAACTCATTGTCAGGGGTTGGGGATTTAGATTTAGCTCAGTGGCAGAGCGCTTGCCTAGCATGCACAAGGCCCTGAGTTTGGTCCTCAGCCCTGAAAAAAAATTAATTGTCAAATGCAATTTACCTATGAGTTCTCCTGTTTTCTTCTTGAGATTTTATGATGTTACATTTTAATCTATATTCTGTGTTAATTTTTGTGAAAGGTCCATGTTTGATTCAGCTTTCTGTATTAGCATTCATTTATAAATTCCCAATTTCTACATCATTTTTTGAAAAGACTCATTTCTCTACTATCAAAATTTAATAAAAGGGATGTAATCAAATTAAAAATCTTTTATACAATAAAGAAAATAAGAGCATGAAGGGAGACTACAGAATGGTAGAAAAATCTTTTCCAGATACTCTTCCAAGGGAAGATTCATATCCAGAATATATAGAAAAGTAAAAAAGTAATTATCTCAAAACTAAATAACCTAATCAGTAAATGGGCAAATGAACTAAGTAGACATTTCTCAAAAGAAAAAATACATATGGCCAATAAATAAATGAAAAAATCTTCAACATCTTTAGCAATAGGGAAATGAAAGTCAAAACTACACTGAAATTTCATCTTGTGGGGCTGGAGTGGTGGCTTGGTGGTTGCTGCACTTGCCCGGCATGTCTGAGGACACGTGTTCAAACCCAAACACCCACGTACACAACCATGTGAAAAACTAAATAAAAAGTTAATTCTGCCTCCCTCTCTCTCTCTTTCTCTCTCACTGTTCTTCCCTCTTTAAAAAAAGTCATCTCACTCCAGTTAGAATGGCAATCAAGAGCACAAATAATAATGAGCACTGGAGACTTATTTTGTGGGGGAAAAAGAACTTAGATACTATTGTGATTGTAAATTGTTACAACCATTTTGGAAATCAGTATTGAGGATCTTTAAAAGACTAGGAATGGCGCCACCATATGATCTGATTATATTTCTCTTAGTGTTTACCTCAAGGAATTAAAGTTAGCATACTGCACTGATGCCTGTATACCCATACTTATAGCATCAAAATTCACAATAGCCAAGTTACTGAACCAGTCTAGGTGTCTACCAGCAGAGGAATGGATAAAGAATGTGGATATAAACACAGTGGAGTCTTTTTCAACCATAAAGAAGAATGGAATCATGTCATTTGCAGGAAACTGGAAATTGAGAGCACTGTGTTAAATGAAATAGGTCAGAATCAGAAAGTCAAGGGTCATGTGTTATTTTCTCATATGTGAAAGCTAGAGAAGGAAAAAGAAAAAAAAAGAAGAGGAATGCCATGAGATTAGAAGGGAGACCATGGAGTAGAGGAAGGAGACCAGGGGTAGAGAGAAGGGATGGGAAAGGGAAAGTAATGGGGAATGAAATGGACCCAATTATATTATGTGCATATATGAATATGTTACAATGAAATCTACTACTATGTGTAATGATAGTGCACCAATAAAAATAATTCATTTTTCTGTTAAGCCACTTTATCAAAGAACAGTTGGTCATATTTGACATGGTCTGTTTCTTCTTGTTCTATTCTACTGATCTTGTGTCTGTTCTTTGGTTAGTCCATGCTGTCTCCATGGGGTAGATGAATGGTCTCACAGTTAGATGCCTTGACTCCACCCATGTTCTTCCCCTTCTTCTCCTTCTCCTTCTCCTTTTTTGCCTTCATCCTTTCTTCAGAATTGCCTTGGCTATTTCATGAATTTTGCCTTTCCATATAAACTTTAGAATCAGAAAAAAGAACTTCCTGAGATCCTATTGATTTCATTGAATCTATACATCAAGTTGGGAAGAATTGGTGTCTTCATAACAGTGTGTTTTCCAGTTGTCATCTTTGATTTCTTCCCTGATAGTTTATAATATTTTGTATATAGATCCTGTACATTTTTTAATGAGAGAGGGACAGTGACAGAGAGAGAGAGAGAATGAGAGAGAAGGAAAGAATCCATTTTTTAAAAATTTAGTTTTTCATGTAGATTTTGTTGCTCCAAAACTTCATTTTGTATGTGGTGCTGGTTAGAACTTGTATACTTGTGCATGCCAGGCAAGCACCATAACTGCTGAGCCTCAGCTCCAGCCCTGATCCTGTACATTTTTAATATTAGATTTACACCTCAATATTTATTTCTTTGTGCCATTGTAAATGGTATTGTGATTTTAATTTCAAATTCAAATTGCTCATTGTTAGTGTACAGGAAAGTGATTTTTTGTATATTAACCTTGTACCCTGCAATTTTACTATGCTTAATTCTAATTCTAAGTTTTTTACTGATTCTTTCAGATTTTCTACATAGATGATCATGTTATCTCTGAATAAATGCAGTTTTTTTTCCTTTCCAAACTGTATACATTTCACTTCCTTTTCTTGATCTGTTTTACCGGGTAGAATTTACAGTTAAGTGTTGAATTGTACTGGTGAGAGTGGACTTCTTTGTACTCAGTCTTATGGAGAAAGCATCCTGTTTCTGAATAGCTATGGTCTTAGTTATAGGTATTTTATTTTAAAAAATGTCCTTTATCAAGTTCAGGAAATCACCTCCTATTCTTCTTTTGCTAGTTTTTTAAAAAAATAATCATGGATAGATGAGTAATTAAAAATAACTTTTCTGGGGTTGGAGAGGTGATTCATTGGTAGAGTACTTTTCGCACCACATTCATAACTACGTATTGGAAAAACAAAACCAGATGCAAAAATAAAACTTTTCTGTATCAGTTGGTTTTGACATTTTCCTTTAGCCTGCTGGTGTGATAGATTATAGCAATTGATTTTAAATATTGAACCAGCATTGGATACTTTGAAAACCCCAAATAGGTTGTGGTGTACAACTTTTTTTTATCCATTGTTCAAATGGCAATTCAAATAAAATCCTTACACTGGAAAATGTGCTATTATTATAGCTCCATTTTAATCTGTAGCTTCCCTCTTTCCCTCTCTTTCTCTTGCTCTCTCAAGTGAAGTTGTATGCTTTACACAATCCCCCTTCATCTGGTTTTTGTTGATTTACTTCTCATGTCTTTATTATTAGTGTTCTTCTGGTTCTTTTGTGCTTCCCATAAGTTGGTAGTTACATTCATAGGGCCATTTCATATTCCACTCAAATTGATTGATCTATTTGGGGGCAAGTCCAGATCACAGATGATGTTGTGAGCTTCCTTCAAGAGGCACACACAGTGCTGATACATAATGTCTCTTCTCTTGTGTGACCCACCTTTGATGCTCATTATCTAATTCAAGGTGGTGAAATTGAGCTGGGGCTGTAGCTCAGTGGTAGATTGCTTGTCTAGCATCTGTGAGGCCCTGGGTTTGATCTGCAGCACCACTCTGCCCCAAAGAGTTGCAAAATTATGTTCTACCTTTAGCATACCTTTATCAGTTACTAGCTAGAATATTTCTGTAAGGAGGAAATTTTCCTTCCTTAGCTATTTGATACCCAGTGGGAGAGTTTGTACAGAAAAGGCAGAGTAACTATTTCATTATTTATTTACCAGTTTTCAAAATAATGAGCTAATTCCTCCAATGACTTCTTTTTTTAAAATTACCATTATTTACTCAGGAATTTAAGTATCTTATCGGGCTTAGCTCCACTGACCTTATTATCTTTACTTTTCTCCTGTTGTCCCTCCTGTGCTCCTAACTCCTTTTGCAATGATCTTAGTAGTTTTAGTTCCTTTCTTGCCTTCAGATATCAGAAAATGGTTCACGGCACCTCTTCCACTCTTGCTGCATGGACCTGGAAAGAGAGAGCCCTGTTTCCTTCAGTGGAAGAGGGGAAGATCACAATTTGTTAGGCTATGGAAACAAACCAGAAATACCTCACTGGATGAATGGATCCAAAAACTGTGGTACATTTATACTATGGAATTTTACACAGCAATTAGAAACAATGTTATTGCAGCCTTTGAAGGTAAATGGATGGCTATTGAAGAAATTATGCTGAGTAAAATCAGCTTAACCCAGAGAACTAATGGTCAATTGTCTCCACTCACCTGTGGAGGTTGGGACTAGACCCTGGCCAGTGAGAAAGTTGGTCAATTATCATGTGTTAAATCCAGATAAGATGTAATGCTATACAACATAATCCTTTTTTAGAGATATTGTGGGAAGAGAAAGGGAGGGATAAAGGTGGGTAATTGGGGGGGCACTCCTGAGAGTAATTGTAATATCCAGAATCTATACACATTTTATGTTATTATGTTAAAAACGTGTATGGTTGTTCAAAAATAAAAAAAAATTAAAAAATTCTGCAAGCTTAACAGAGTTTCAACAGGAAATGGAAGTGGGATGTGGGAGACCCAGCTGAGCCATCCCAGAGGCCCACACACATGTGTCGTGGGTTGTGAAAATGTTCCCACAAAGTGATTTTGTTTGTCTTTTGCTGGAGGGCCCTCAGGTTTCACCCATCCAAGTCAAGTTTTTACATTCATTTCTTGGCTCATAATTCCCAGACCACATTAATAGTGCAAATTTGGAACTCTTACACACATGTCACAGCTTGAGGTTTTTTGATTTCTCATGGGAAGGTTTTATCCTCCTGTTCAGAGCCCCAGGCAGATGACGATATTGCTTGACACATCTCTAGAATGGCAGGTGGAATTCTCTAGGGCCTTTTCTCTCACACAGCAGGATGGCTGTCCCAGGATGGCCCTTTTGATTTTCCAGTTAGCTGCTGGATCCCAGTTCTCTGGGCCCACCATCGTAACTGGCACCATCTACCAGTGTCAGGGTGGTAGCATGGTTTTCACTCCTATTTGGGTCTCTGATACATTTGTGGCACCTACTACAGCCCTTCTTTTCTCTCCTCCAAACTTTGTGAGAGGTTCTTAAACTGTAGCTGTACCAGCATTTAAAAATCTGGCCCCCTCTGCTTCCTTATCAAATAGTCTACTATCTGTATTTGTTCTGAAAACATTTTTCCATCTCTGGAGGGAACACTTTCTCCATGGTGGTGGTCACATCTTCCTCATCAGCTGCTTCCTCCTCTGGCTCATTTTCTCCACACTGTGTGACATTTCAGCTCCTCAGGCACAAAGACATTCTGCCTCTGAGAGTTGGGGCCAAGGGTGCCACCTGTCTTTCCTCATGTGTCTGCCTCTGAGCATCATGTGGTCTTGTGTGTGTGCCATGCCACCTCCAGGTCACTCCTCAGTCTTTGAAGCACCTGCCTCTTCTGCCATCTTCTCATTCTGTACAAGATCCTTTTTAAAATTGCATTTTGGGAGCCTCCTGTCCATTCTCTCATCCTTCCCTATCAACAAAGTACTTCCTGATAAGGAGTTGCAGATAGTTTTCAGGGATGTCCATACCAGGTGGTCCCTAGGAGGATTGGGTAAAGAAAGCATGACCCACAGGTGAGCACAGAGGAATGGAGCAATGATACTTACTCTGGGAATGTCCCCAAGACAATTAATGCAAAGGTCTGTCCTCTCTCAATGTGTGTGGTTTCATCTGTCATGTCTCACTGCTAATGTGGGACTGATGATATCCCTTGGCTTCTATCTAATTCAGAGTTGCTGTATGCAATGCAACACCTCCCCATATTGTCCATACTCCTTCCAAAAAATGTGAGAAGGCAGAGGCCATAGAAGATCTGCTCTGAATCATACATTGGGCGCCCACTTCCCCTTGGAGCAAGGCTGACTTTGGTGGGACTCTGAGGCATACTATTTTCCTCTTCAGTTTAATAATACAGGATTTCTATTAAGAGGAGTGATGTAATTGTGAAGTCTACATGACCTGTAGAGGATGCTGATGTCATCTGTGACCACACACATATATGGTTTCCAAGGAGGTGACTGTCAAGTGCCGAGTGAGTATAAATGGCACACATGCAAGCAGAAGTGAGAGGATTTCTGACCTAGCAGCTGTTGCTTATTGACTGTTCACAAAACCCAGCACTCAGGAGATGGCAGCAAAGCCATGAACAATTACTAGACCTGGAAACAAAAGATTTAGGTGAATGTTCCCATCCTGCCTTGGAAGCTTGGCTGATTCACTTTGAGGTTCCATGATCTACTCTTCCCCACAGGCCACAGCAGGACAGCTGGGATGTTCTGAGGATCAGATGGCATGAAGTAGAGGAGGAAAATGGGGACACGGATAGCACATAGCACTCAGGTCTGCCTATGGAGATCCCACAGGGTGATGGCCCCAAATGGCCCCTTGGAGACAGAACACTGGCCATGGTGGTTCCAAATTCCCAAATGTCTACTCCTGCATTTAAGGGCTCATTCTGGTTCACCTCTTATCACTCCTGCTTTGCATCTGCTTGGCACCTGTTAAGTTCTCACTAAAATGACATTCAGGGCTAAACATAGTGTGTCATGCAAAATGAGATGATGGCTGGTCCAGACTTGTCACTTTCTTTTTCAATATCAGAACCACACTGCCCTGATGCTGATGATCTAGTCAGTGGAGGGGAGTGAAGTGACATCTCTGTGGATAGAAATTTCTTTTTTTCCCCTTCCTTGGAGTATATACCTAGGTCACTTTTAAAAGTATAGTTAGAAGCTTTTCCTAAGCCCAAATTCATTTGGTTTCTGCTTCAGATATCAAAGTTTGTCTCATGAGGACTGCCCTACACAGATTAAATGTTCCTTATCCCAAAATGTTTGGATCCAAATGTATTTTGAATCTTTAGAATCTTTGTGTGTGTGTGTGTATATATATATATATACACACACACACACATTAAGATATCTTGGGGATGAGACCTAAATCTAAACACAAATTTCATTTATGTTTTATGGACCTGCTGCACATGGCCTGAGGGTAATTTTATAAAATATTTTTAGTGCACTTGCATTTTGACTGAAAGCCATTGTGATAGTTAGATTTTCTTTGCTGTGACAAAATACCTGAAACAATAAACTTAAAAGCAGAAAGGTTTATTTTGGCTCACAGTTTCAGAAGTTGCAGTCTGCAATCAGTTGGCCTTGTACTTTTGGGCATATTGTGAAACAGCATATCCTGTTTGGGAGAGCATGGTGGAACAACCTGCTCACTTGGGAAGCAAAGAGAAAAGAGAAAGGACCAGAGCTCCACAATTCCCTTTGAAGGCATGTGCCCCTCAATGACTTAACTTCTCTCCAGTAGACACCACCTCTTGAAGGTTTTGCCACCTCCAAAAACACCATGGGCTTAGCATCAAGCTTTCAACACATGGGCCTTTGGAGGATGCTAATCCAAACCATAGCATCTGTTACATGAGGTCAAGGGTGGAATTTTCCCCTGTGGTTCTCAAAAAGTTTCAGGTTTTTGAGCTCTTAGGATTTTGGACTTCCATTATTGGCCATTCTCCTAATGATGGAATTAAGAGGTGAACAGTAACTACAACAAGGAGAAAACAGAAAGAGAGAGAGAGAGATCCTGCCTTACCTGGGGCTGGAACTTAACATTTTTTACAGAGAGATTCTTCAGAGGTGTTCTGCAGGAACATGGGGGCAGTGATCCCTTCTGAAAAGGGATGGATACAAGTGAAATTATTTTCAGTCAAGCTGATAGACTACAGTAGAAAGGCAGTGTCTTTGGACTTCTACATAGTGACAATATAGGAATTTGTATTAATTGCTGGTTTGAGCAAGCCTATTAAGTTCCTGTGCCTCAGTTCCTCATCGATAAGTTGGGGATGGGAATCTGTCACTGAGATGGTTTCTCACTGAACTAACTGAACCCAGGTTAGTACAAACCTCATCCAGTGTCTGTGCCATGGCTTGGTGAGTGCTGCTTGTTCCTCTCCCCTCTGGCCCTCAATCTCTGATTTTCATAGGTCCTCTGAAATCTATTTTCCTGTAGGACAGAAAATATGGACCATCTCCCATCTTTTCTTTTTGCAGCTTCAGTCCTTGGACACTTGAAGAAATGTTTAGTTTTTATTCCATGGCTCAGAGTTTTGCAATATTTAATTGTGACTGACTAGAAAATTTCTAGCTCCCAAATCAAAGACTTTTCATAAACATGGTCAAGAGATCTGAGCTTCACATTTAGAAGCAGTGAAATCACAAAGGCCCTTTATTCCAGAAGGTCGATGGTTTGTGTGAAAATGTGTGATTAAGTCAACAGCAAAAGAATAGGGATGCCGGTTAATTGCTAGAGTCTATTTCTCTTTCCTTCTTCTAATGTGTTTCCCTGGCTTTTTACCAGGACATTCTTTCTTCTCTAAGAGCTGTGGCTGTCTTTCCTGTTCCTGTAAGGCAGGCTCTTCCCAGCACTGTGGGCTGTATGGCTGTGCAGGGCTGCTCAGCATCACCTGGAGTTCTAAAGGGGATCAATATACACGTGGGCTAACAGCCTGCAAATATGAGAATTGGTGCCTGATGTGTTCTATGGAAACGTGTCACTCCCAGTGTGGTGTGTCTGTTTATAGCTCTCTGTCCTTCCCTGGAAATTACCAGGGCCACTCAGGCATCTATGGACAGTGCTACCAGGAAGATCTGTTCTAGCGCTCCTTTGTAAAGCTCACTGATGACATGCCTATTGGCATGAGCTAATCATCTCCCATATCAAAGTGTGTCACAGAATCCTTTTACTTTCTTAAAATACTGGAGGAGGCTTTCTAATTCACCAGATGTGTGTCTTCCCCTTTGGAGGTCTTTGGGGACCAACCTGCTGGTTGCCCACTTCAATATATCTTTTCCCATCTGCCTTAACTTGTTTTTCAGTTGCTGTAACAAAATACCTGAGGCTGAGGAGTTTGTAGTGGTTAGAGGTTTATTGGGCTCACAGTTCCAGAGGTTGGAAGTCCAAGAGCTTGGGACTCCAGTGAGGGCCTCCTTGCTGCATCATGATATGGTGAGGCCATCACATAGCATGATGGGGCAAGTGTGCCAGCTCAGGTCTCTCTTCCTCTTTTATAAAGTCGCTAATGCCATTACAGGGGCCCTAGCCTCATGATCTCATCTAACACTTAGAACTCCCAAAGGCTTAATCCTTGAATGCTTTCAACAGGTGACTTTGGGAGTTAAGTGTCCAGCTCATGAACTTTAGGGGACACATTCCAATGCATTCCAGGCACTGCACCTTCCTTATTGACACCTTTGTTAGCTGGCCTCATACTGCAAACAATGAAAGGTCATGTTGCCCGCTTTCTTTGCAGCTCTTTGTGGCTGGCAAACATGTTACCCTCTACAAGATATATAGCAGAGCATCGTGTGGACTATGGGAAGTCCCCAGCCTCATGCCAGGTTACTGGGTACATAGACTGAGGCACAGATAAAGTGTTAAGGCTTTATCAGGAGGTGTAAGCCCAGGATAGCAACAGAAGTACAAAAAGAACTATGAGGAAAAAGGGACAGAAATCAAACAAAGAGAAGCCTTGCCCAGCTGTCCAAAACTTTGTGGGGAAAACTTGGCAGGTGTTTGGTCATATGTGTCACCTCTGAAACAGGAGCAGTCTGTCTAGGGAGGCGCAGAAAGCAATGTATCTTCCAGTGTTCTGTCTTAAGACTCCTACTGGTGAAAATTTGACACATGGGGTACCAAATCTGTTCCCTATCCTTCCAAGTTGTGTCACTCAACCCCTGAGGAGAGGGAAAGTATCCAAGTTCCATGGCTCAGGACTTTATTTGATCCCAGGAACATAGAAAACCATCAGATAGGTGGATACCAGAATCGTTGCCATCTTCTATGATGCTACCAATAGAGGCTGTGTTGAATCTTGACCTCTCCCCAGAGAGAGCTTTGGCAGCCAGTGCATTAAGAAAAAAGATGAAAGGACAGTGGCTAAGATTCTCCTGAGCATGTTATTTAAGCCCTAAGAAATCTTGATAGGGCAAAAGCTGGGTTTGTACATACCAAAATGTTTGTCCTGGAGTGTGGATATGATGGCTGGAACTCTGGTTGCCATGTTGAAGCCCAAGGAAGTGGACAACATTTTAAGAATGATGGAATACAATCTAAAATGAGATCTGCCATGTCAAAGTTGTCATACTATTTAACAGAGCTGCTAACCTCTGGATTAATTTTAGTAATGTCTTTAAGTCAAAGAGAAACAAAATTCTATTTTGTTTAATCCCTTGTTACATTTCTTAATATGCAAAGTTAAAACTAATTTTAATTATCATACACAATAATTGTTTGTTGCATTGAGAACTAAATACCTTACATACCTAAATTTTGTTATAATCTAAAACAGTAGATGTAATGTGATGTATTTAACATCAAGATCTCTCCTGCAAACCAGAGTGCATTTTGCCTATCCCACAAATAGAAGTTCCTATGTCTGCGTTCCAGCCTCATGCACACTGCTCTTCCCAGTTTGTGTTAAAACACTAACTTCTTTCTGCTTGCTATTTCTCTGCTTGCTCTTCTCTCTCATCTGACACCTTCTTCCTCAAACTGCACCCATTGAGCAAGTTCTTCCTCCTGTTTTAGGACCCCATTTGAGTGTTCCCTCTTCCATGAAACCCTCCTGAATCCCTAAGGACAGAATGTCCTTGCATCTCCGTGCTCCTGGAATATTGCATAGTTGCCACACTGCACTGTAATTCAAGTCTGTTTTGATGGGAAGTCACTGCTTTGTGCTCCCTCCTGTGCCCATGGGTTCCAGAACTTACGAACATGGTCTTGATGGACATGCCTTCAATTTCTCTGCTTCCGTGTATCACACTCTGATCATTCCTTCTTTCTCCTCAAATCTCTCTCCTTCCCTTCTTCACTCTAGAATTTTTTAAAAATTATTTTATTTTTTATTTTTGAACAACCATACAAATTATTATCAAAATAATATAAAATGTGTATAGATTCTGGGTATTACAATTACCCCAAGGAGTGCTCCCCCCCAATTACCCTCCCTTATCTCACCCTTCCCCTGCCCACTATATCTCTAAAAAAAGTATTAGGTTGTAAATCATTACATCTTATCTGGATTTAACACATGCTAATAGACCAACTTTCTCACTGTCCAGGGTCTAGTCCCCACCTCCACAGATGAGTGGAGACAATCAACCCTTAGTTCTCTGGGTTAAGCTGATTTTACTCATCATGATCTCTTCCATAGCCATCCATTTACCTTCAAAGGCTGCAAGGTCATTGTTTCTAATTGCTGTGTAATATTCCATGGTGTAAATGTACCACAGTTTTTGGATCCATTCTTACAGTGAGGGACCTCTGGGTTGTTTCCATAACCTAGCCATAGTAAATTGTGCTGCTATGAACATCGATATTGCTGTGTCACTATAATGTGATGATTCTAAGTCCCCTGGAAACATACCCAGGAGTGGAATAGCAGGGTCATATGGTGGATTCATCCATAGTTTTTTTGAGGATTCTCCACACTGCTTTTCAGAGGGGTTGTACCAGTCTGCAGCTCCACCAAAAGTGTGTTAGTGTGCCTATCTCTCCACAGCCCCTCCAGCATCTATTATTGTTTATTTTCTTCATCTTTGCCATTCTGACTGGCGTAAGGTAATATCTTAATATAGTTTTCATTTGCATTTCTCTGATTAATATAGATTTAGAGCATTTTCTCATGTATTCATTGGCTTGATCAATGACCTCTGGTGAGAAATTCACTCTCTTTTGAAAAGGACTTAAATTTTCCATGGAGAAAATAGAGGCATCCAATTGGAGACCTGCCCAAGCTGCCCTCCACATCCATGAGCCACCAACCTGTAGCTGTAGACATTGCTGTCTCTCCTAGAGTGAGCTCTCAGCATCATCTGGGATGAAGACACCCTTTGTCATTAGAAATGAGTCATTGGTGGAGCATACAAGATCAGAGTTCCTACCAACTTCCATATTCCTCTCCAGCATTCCTCCTTCTGTCTTACATCATTCCATTCCTGGTGATCTCTACTGAGTCATTCCATCAGCATATGAACATGTTGTTGTAATTTTACAATACTGGGTATATTCTCAGAGAAACTGAAGTCCACATGTTGAAGGGACACCTGAACTTCTGTGTTCATTGTAACCCCACTCAAAATGCCCTGGATATGGTATCAACCTAAGTGTCCTCCAACAGAGGAAGGGGTATCAAAATGTGGCATATACACACAATGGAAAACAGCTGAGTCATAAAACCATAGACTCCTGTCATTTAGAGCAACATGAATGGACTTGAAGGACAATAGATCACATGAAATAAGCCATGGCCTGTTTTGCCTGTGTATAGAGAGTTAAAAATCACATGATCTCACTTATATGTGGAAATGAAAACAGTTGATCTCAGAGAAGTAAGGTAAGAGAAAGAAGTCCTTGTATTCATGGCATAGCGGAGTGAATAGAATAAGCAACAATGCATTATTAATCACAAAATAGTTAAAAGAGAATGTTTTGAATTTACTCACCACAAAGACATGGTACAAGCCTTAGGTGATGGATATGTTTATTGATCCAAGTTGGTTATATATATATATACACACACACATATATGTTTGTGTATATATGTATATCTATTATATATGATTGCATATTATATATACATATGTGAGTCAAAGCATTATATTCTGTCTCATGAATATGTACAAATACAACATGTCAATCAGAACAAATTTAAAAATTCCTCTATTTTGGAAGAATACCTGTTCCTTGTTATCCCTTCCAGCTGTTACCTCATTTTTCTGCTCCTTTTATAGCAAAACTGCTTCACTGAATTGCTGTCTTTAATTCTCCTCTCATCCTTTGGATGCATTTCTGTCAGGTTAATTTCTCTATTTCTCCCTCTTGAAGGTCCTCAAAAGACTTAGCATAGCTAAATGCAGTGGTCCATCTTCATCCCGGGCATCCACTACATAATAAGGCACAAGAAACTGAATCAGCAATGTGTTGCTATGTATCATGGCTTCATAGGTTGGCTAGGCTCAGCTGAGTGGTTCTACACTGGTTTTTCATGGGGTTTCAGTCAGATGCCTGAAGTCACCTGAATGTTTGACTGGCCTGAATATCCACTATGGTGCCCACCTATGGGCAGCCATTAATGCTACCTATTGGCAGTAAGCTTGATGGGGACCCTTGACCAGAGAGCCCTATGTGGCCTCTCCATGTGGCATGGACATCTTAGAGCATGGAAGCTGGGTTCCAGGTGGAAATTTTCCAGGGTTGAATGTTCTACTAGACAGAAAATAGAAGCTGCTAGACCAATTATGGACTTTGCCAAGTGCTTATTCATTTTGCTGTATTCTATTGGCCAAACGAGTCTTGAGATGCATACATATTTGAGGAACAAGGATAGAGAGAAACATAAAGTCCAACTATTGATGAGGGAGTGGCAAGATCACTCTTCTATAGAAGAGCATCTGGCTCAATGGTTCATCCCCTCCCCTGTGAAACACCTTCAGGGCCTCCCCAGAAGGTACCCTCCTCATTCCCCATTCAACTCACTGTCCTCAGTGCCTGGGCTCCTCACCTTTCCCACCTCAGTGCTCTGGAGCTTATCAGGATGTGGCCTTTTCTTCTTTCTTGTCTATAGCTACTCCCTAGATCAATGATTCAGTCTTGTGATTTTAAGTGGTACATGGCTATCCAGACCTGGTCATATTGGGACAGAGCTGCCGTAAGGCTCTGCTGTTGTTGAAGCATCTCTAGGTAGCTATTCAGAAGAACGAGGAAAGCAAACTCAGGTTGTGCTAAGTCACTGAAATTTGGACTGATTTTACCACACAATACCTGTCACTTGGTATGATGTAACACTTAAATTAGATCTTTATAAAAATGAAGCAAATTATTTTTTGTCCTAATATAAGAAGATAGGAACCCTCTCATTTGCACTCCTTCATCACCCCTAATTCCACAGTATGGCATGGGAAAAAGAAGATTAAAAAAGTGAAACTTCTAGGATCCTGAACATTCTGGATGAGTCTTCTGATGTGCTAAAGTTGAACCAATATTTGATATTTGTGCAAGTGTCCATCATGTATCCAGCAAGATTCTTACCTGGAAAGCTGACTGCAGAGGTTGAAGGCACAGCCCAGACCTGCCTCTAGGTGAGTTAAGAATAACACCTCCAGCACATTCACCTGTAGAGTTAGGAAGAGCTGCTTCCAATCAGATCCAAGCATTTTTTGAATACTCATTGACAGACTGACAGTTTGAATGTGAATAAGACAGAGACTTCTCTCTGGTAGTTCATGATATGATAGGGTGTGTGATGTGCTTACTAATTACCTCCATGAGGAATGATGGAGCACCTGCTGCATGCAGGTACCATTTGAGACACCTGGGGATAGCAGGGAACAGACACGGTTGAATGAGATCATGTCCTGGAGGATCATTGTAAGTGGGAGAGAGGAAAGTCAACACCACTATACAGTGCTAGTGACAAGTGCTTTGAAACAAAAGGGAAGGAAATCAAACAGTGACCAGGGAAACCTGACCTCAAATCACCAAACCTCTCAAAGAGGGAGATATTTGAGCAAAAATTAAAGTTAAGTGAATGAAACAGCCATGTGGGTTTCTGAGGAAAGAGTCTCCCAGGTAGAATCAACACCCAAGATAAGTAAGGCACTCATCTTACTTATGAGTAACGCCATAAGTATATTGGAGAACCAATTTCTTGGAGGCTCTAATATGTAGACAATGGTGTGGAAGAAGAAGGTTAGTCTGAGAGGCAGGAGAAATTTGTAGGAACATTGGGTAACTGTTTGACCTATTGATATCATGCTAGGGACATCCTGTCATGGGACACTCAAACTAAACCATTAGCATCGAAACAAACTCAGGAGACTGACTGTAGAGGCATTCAGAGGAAAAATACTCAATAATTCTTTAAAAATGTCCATAATGCAAGCGACAATAGATACCTGGGTAAAAACGGAAGAAACAATCTTATCGCTATTAAGTGTCTGAAAGTCACATAGCATTAGCTCACATCTTCAAAGGTTTAAACAGAGATTTAAAAGTATTTTTCTTCTCTGTAGAGTATCCAGGATTTGCTAATTCCTGCTCTGCCTAGGTAGAGCTATTCTGTTGAGATATTTTATTATTTTCCTTCTCACTTCCTGAAATGGGTTTACTTAGGGAAATCTGTTTAGCAATGTTTAATTCCAGCACCCTCATGGGAACCCTGAGCAGAGGAGTAGCATATCCTGTGGACATATTTATTTAAATTTTTTGTGGCCCTACCAGCATTAATTAATCTTACATACATGCATGCATAAATTATTTACAAAAATGAGATTGTGATAAACCTACTACTTAACACCCATGAATTCTAAAATTAATAGTAATGTTAGTCATCATCATTATCTTAGAGATTATTTCCTACCAGCATTTTCATATTTCTCTTTGTCTTTCTTCATTCTCACAGAACACCAATGTTCATTCTCTTGGATTATATGTAAGTAAAGAAGGACTTTGCAACTCATGACAAAGTAAATCTTTTAACAAAATGTCTTCTCTGGAAGTTGGACAAAATGCCACTCGTGTATCAAGAAGAGGGGTGGGTCTTTCTAATAGACTCTTCATGAGAAGCATACAGGAAAACTTGCAGTTATTAAGGAGTAAAAACTATTTGAGAAGCATAAAAGCAGGATACCAAATGATTAGGCAGCTTACATGTTTCCTTAATGGATGGAATTCATGTTGCTTTGGTAATAATAGCGTTACTATCCTGAGCCAGGAATGCTGGCCTGCACCAGGGACATGGTGGCTCTGGGAACACTGCCTCTTCTGTTGATGGGACAGGCATATACAAGACATGTCCAGGCACACAAAATTAGAGGCAAAAGATTCACTGAAAAATGCAAAACAAAAACAAAAACAATTTTTTTAAAGGGTAGATTCACCAGAGGTCAATTCCTAAGTCCTGATGCCTGACTATTTGTGGTTCTCCATTTTAAATGGACTTTTCTTGGAGGACATGATATTTAAGAAGAAATTTCCATCTATTTTGTTTCCTATGGAAGCTTCCCTGGATCATTATAGTGAAATTAAACCAGACAAAGAAACAAGGAGAGAAGCA
>PVKS010039517.1:0-17199 GCA_004027875.1 Aplodontia rufa | reverse complement strand
TTGAAGGAAAACCTTCCCCAAATAAAACTAGAATCTGACATGCTCATCCAAGAAGCTTACAGGACACCCAATAGGCCTAATCAAAAGAGAAACACACCTAGACACATCATATTCAAAATGTACAACAGAGATATCAAAGAAACTATACTAAAAGCAGCAAGGGAGAAACGCCAAATCACATTCAGAGGCAAGCCAATAAAATAGTAACTCTTAAAGGAGAAGAAGCCTGGCAAATACCACCTTAAACAAAAGATTGTTATCGCTGGTAATGGAACTAACCAATGGCACTTAACTCTGATGTGCTAACCACTGGCATGTTGCTGGAGGCCTATACCATAATTTAATCATGAGGACACACCAGAAAGCCCAAAATATTGGAAACTACAGAATACCTGCCCTGTACAAAGGAGCTGTCCCAGATCAAAGGAGACGAAAAATGTTGATAGCTGCATGCAACACATGATTTTAGATTTTCTTTTACTTATAAAATATATTATTGGGGCAACTGATAAAAATCCCAGTAAGATATGTAGTTTAGATAATATTATTTCAATGTTAGTTTCCTGATTTCAATAATTATACTATTTATATGAGATTGCATATTTTTGGTAATACACAATGAAGTATTTACAAGTAAAGGAGCATTGTATCTGCAATTTATTCTTTTTTATAATGAGGAATTCTTGTTCATTTTAGGTGCAATAAAAGTATCATTGTTAGTCAGGTATATTGGCTCACACCTGTGGTCCCAGCAATGAAAAAATTTATTCTTAAATAGGTCAGAAGACAATTTAATGCATGCATGTATATTTAGAAAAAGAAAAGACAGATGTAGTAAATGTTAATGTTTTGGAATCTGGGTGAACAATTTTCAGGAATACAAAGAATTCTTGCAGCCTTTTAGAAGCCTAAAATTGTTTGTTGACTTTATGGTTTGAAAGTTCTTTTTCAATGTTTTTACAATTAAGAAATCAAGCATTCCATGTATGAAAGAGTAGAAGGAATGATATGAATAAAAAGTGGCATTAGTAAAGGTTTATATTAAGTGCATTACTGTATTATAATATTGAATAATGTTATAATGCATATGTAATGATATAGTATTTCAATATTGTATTTATATTGTAACTGTTATGGTATAATTGCAATAATGTGCCAGCTTGATTCTTGCAAATTGAGTGAAACCAGGTCCATGTCTTTCAGATACAGTGACCTAAAGCTGGATGGTATCAGTCACTTTATGTTCCAAGATAGTGATTTCATTTGCTCTGGTAGGAGTTGGGCGGGAAAGCAGACAGGCAGCTGGAATCCCGAATGCCTCTTGCTGTCAGACAATGGTTCCTTACATCTGCTGACTGTTCTGCGACTGTGGAATAAACAACTCTGATGGACATTTAGTCACCATCATCCTGGAGTCATGTCCCTGAGGAATCCCAGGGCAGTAAAAATTTAGAAGCTAAATGTTTAACTTTCCAGAATGTTTAACTTTTCTGTGCAAGACAAAGCAAGGCTCACAGAAGCAAACTTCCTTGTTCACTAAACACTCAGCCCAGAGAAATTGAGAGATCACACATGCAACTGTGAACTTTGCACTGTTGGATTTATAAACTTCAGAAGCCAAAAATAGATTCTGTTGTTGGTCCAAGAGCCTACTTTCTAATGACAAACTTATGGTGGTTAAAAACCTTTCAAACATTAGATTTCACTCTTGCTTTCTTCCTCTGCATGTGACTGAGCCAGGTTAAGTTGATTTGAATGGGGGGAAAGAAACACATTGCATCTGTAGGATTTTCTGAGCCATGTAATGTAAGGTACTAAATAACCAGTTCCATTAGGTTTTAGAATCCTCCAGGGGGCACCAGAACATTCCAATGCAGTTGACCACATTTCATTAAGTCCAGAAAGGCTAACTGTATTACCTTATTATAATTGATTCCCGTACTGCAAAATTTCCAGTCCCATTAAGATTTTTTTTTTCATACGTTTGCCTTTACAACATTTGTACATTTATGGAATGTTCCTGCCTCTCTGAGGAGGCGGAGGAAGGAAAGAGATCATCTCTTGGATGAGCCCTCAGAAACCAGAGCCATGTCTCCTCTGGGTAAATAGGAAAGCTTTCAGCCCACTCTGAAGGAAGGATTTTCCAAATGTTCCTAATCTTGCTGGAGAAAAAAACTTGAGAAAACTGAGAATTCAATTCGTTTTCTCAGCCTAACGCTATGCCTAAGCACCCTGTTATTATCATTATTAATACTAAACAGAGTAAATGTCAGACAGGCACTTCATGGTAGATTTTTATATGAATTTTATGCAAAAGTAAGGGGTTGCCAGGCTACTGCATAATATTACTCATTTTGGGTCCAGGAGTACAGAATTCCAGCAGGCCTCCTGAGCCTGTCCCTCCAATTAGTGGCTACTTCATTACGAATAAAGAACCCTCATTACTGTGGGCCTTCAAGTGAAATAGGATCCCCTACCTCTTGAAATCCGCCTTTCTAAGTACAGACAGTTCCCAACTTACAAACAATCCACTTAAGAACCACCAAGGCATTCAGAGGCTGCAGTAGCCTCCTGCAGCTGCCGCCCTGGGGCCCCTGGCCCAGCCCCCCTGCCCAGCCCCCACCAGCACTCCTGGTCTGCTCAAGGGAGCTCTGCTCCCCCTACACACACACACACACACACACACACACACACACACACACACACACAGAGCCAGCTGCCCACCTGCCCCTCAGACTGCGAACTCTAGCTGGGAGTTCAGTGAGGCCTCAGAGCTACCGCTGGTTTTATAGTTGAGCACAGCTATGGGGTAAATAAGCTTTTGTGGCCTGGCCTGGGAACTGAACTACCATTTAAAAAAAAAAAAAAAAGACAAAAAGAAGGAAAAAACCTGCCTTCATGGGAAAATGTATTCTGAGATCCTTACAACCATCCAGCAAACATTAGAAAGACTCTAGGAGCTGTCTTCATGCTTCTCATGGAATGATGAAGAGAAGGTTCCGCCTGTGTTCTGGTTCCAGGTCCAGCTCTAGCTCTAGACCCACGGTGGGGCCTTAGAAAGCTGTTTACCCACTCCAGATCTCATATCATTGGTAAAATGATAAGGTTGGTATAAATGACGGATAAGCATCCTTCCAATATAATGACTCCAATTGATCAAAGTTCTGACATCATTCATTCACTCAGAAGTGTTTTACTCAGGGCCCCTGCATTGTTCCAGGCTCTGGGCTTAGTGTTGGGGACACAAGCAGGTAATACAGACCCAGCTCTCAAGGGGCTTACTGTTCAGCAGGCAAAATAAATATCTTAAGTAAACACTTATAACAGTTCTGATTGAAACATGCACTGGGTGTTGTAAAAGCTTAGAGGGTGGCATCTAAATCACACAAAGACTCCTCAGAGGCCATGCCTCCCTGGCTCACTCATCCTACTCATCCTATGTCCTGTTTTCATTGTCTCCTCTCCCTGGTTATCAAGGCTGGTTCACAGGGAAGTGTGGCTTCTGCACCTGTTGTTCTAGAAGTTCAGCTTAGTTCCTTGGCCTCATCAGAGAAGTCTTGCTGTCTTCCTTGCATCACTGAAAGGGAGAATTTAGGGAATGCTCCCACCAAACCAGGAGTGCTATACCCAATGCTGCTTTCTCCTGAGCCACAGCCTCAGAGCCTCCTCTCCTGGCGCCTTCCTTGCCCTGAGGAGAGGCAGATGGACCCCTCTTTGATTGCCAGAAACTCTAATGTTCCCAGATTTTAAAAAAACTTCTGTATCTTTCCCACCCTACCTCACCCCACCCCACCTCCCACCAAAGATTCTGGAGGCCCAGCCACCTCCTGTTCTCCCAATTAATCTGTGATTATAATTCTGCCAGAAAGTCCTGCCAGGTTCCCACCCTTCCCAACACTAACTTTTAAAAATAACAACAATAAAATGTGATTCAAAATGGTCATCTGTCATCTGCAGGCTGACATAACACAGTGCTTCAGGCTTGAATCTTGACTTTGCACCTTGACTTATTTTGAAAATAAGTCATTATGAAGGTTACTGAACAAGAGTAGATTGAGGGGAAGAGTACTTTAGTAGCCCTGTGTAGGGTGCTGCAAGAATGGAGAGTAGGGAGGAGATGAAAGATTTCCATGGTGGAAATAAGAAGATGTAGAAACCAAAGAACTGTGTCATTCTGTATTATGAAATGACATAACTTTTTTATATCCTCAAAGGATTCTATTTATTTTGTGTGTATAAACACAGTTTGATAATTACAACTTGAAATAATGCCTCAAAATATTTTCCTTTCAGGTAACAAACACCCCAAGAAAATATTAGAAAACAGTTTTCCAGTCCCAATTCCATCATAACCTTAGGATGGCTTTAGTATAAGAAATAGTCTGCTGTGGTAACCAGTGTCTCCTGGGTTCAAACTGTGGCTCCATCACTTTATAGCAGTGCAATCTTAGACCTCTAAACTTCTAGTGCTATAGTGTCTTCATCTGAAAAATGGAGCAATATTTTTGTATCAATCTCTTAAGATGCTTACATGGATTAAATCCATAGTATCATTAAGGGCTCTTGGAGTAAGCTCCTTATTTTGCATAAGTGTTCATTGTTGCCCAATTTTAATACAAACAAAATAAATAGCCTATATGTTGAATCACGATAATGAATGGCTTGTCTTTTGAGAGATGGAGAGAGTAATACTGAAATAATTCAAAGTAGTTATATCATATTTTCTCATTTCAGTGACACATTGAGACAGAGCCACTTATGTGTGATGGAGCCCATCAAACTGAAAATTTATGTAAAATGAATTCATAATACATACCCCATCTGCCCTTTATCCCACACTTATTCTTGTTGACCTAGGTTTAAAAGCTTCAGGTTCATCATTTCCTTCCATCTCTGATCCATTCATTCCCTCTCTCCATTCTTGAAGTAGCCCTGCACAGAGCTGCCATTAATATTTCCAAATAACTACTGCAGCAGGAGCAAAGCCCTGCTTAGGATCTATAGTAACTCCCCATTGCTTAAAAAATGAAGCCCTCAGTTTGTTGTTGGAGATCCTTGGGAAAACAGCCCACTCTTCAACCCTATTTCCACTACCCAGATCCCCAACTGCCTATTCTCTAGGGTGATGTGTTTGGTTTGTCTGCAATGGTCCCCATTTACATCTGTTGTCCTGACTTAACTAATACATGGATGTCCCCTTGTTTACACAATAAATTATAGGACACTCTGCCATTCTCTCATTAGTCATACTCTGTATTCCTCATCTCCTCCCTTTGTTCCCTTTACCTGGAATGTTGTCCCTTGATCTGTGCTTGTCCAAAAGCTTCCCCTTTTCAAAGGCCCATCCAAATGTTTCTTCTCCTATCCTTTCAAAAATCTCCCAGGGCACTTTACACAACACTCTTGTGCCACCTAATGCTGTCTACTGTGTACCATGTCTACTTGCTAGTATAGCTCTGAGGTTATTGAAGAAAGAAATCATGTCTGATTAATAAAGTATCTCCTGTATCATCTAACACAGGGTCTTATATGCCTGGAAAAAATGATAGATGTTTGTTACTGAGTGCTTACTGTGCACTAAGCCCTGCGTATATAATGTATGTACTCTGTAAATACCATATCATATATTACCTTGTTTAATCCTAACAATAGTCTTAAGACATATTGTGTCCGTTTACTAATTTGGAAACTAAGACACGGATATAATGATTGTTCCAAGTCACAGAGAGACAGTAAGTTTAAGTGTGAATATTTGAGCCCAAATTTCTCTAAATCCAAAGAACAAGCTCTTAATGTTTTCACTCCAGGCGCATGGTTTTCAAATTGAGCATGCAACCAAATCAACTGTAGGGCTTTTGAAAATTTTGCTGAGGCCATACTATTTTGATTCAATAGGCCTTGTAAATTATATTTTTATCAAGCTCCCAGGTAATACCAATGTTGCTGGTGCAAGAAGCACACTGAGAGAGCCACTGCAGAAGCATAATCATTCATCATTGAATGGATGGATGGATGGATGGATGGATGGGTGGGTGGGTGGATGGGTGGATGGGTGGATGGATGGATGGGTGGATGGGTGGATGGGTGGATGGGTGGATGGATGGATGGGTGGTGGGTGGATGGGTGGATGGGTGGATGGGTGGATGGATGGATGGGTGAATGGGTGAATGGGTGGATGGGTGGATGGGTGGATGGGTGGATGGGTGGATGGATGGGTGAATGGATGGGATGGGTGGATGGGTGGGTGGATGGATGGATGGGTGGATGGATGAATATACTTAAACTTGACCACATGAATTAGAGTTTCATAAATCTGTTTTTCATCATACATTAGTCACAACCTTCACAATCAATCATATATTCACTTAAAATTCTTGAAAGTTGAAGGATAAAATTGTTTCATTTTACAGAGTAGTTTTACAGTCTCATTTGAGTCTGATTTTGAGCTGAATTTTTGTTTACAGGTCTCTCCCATCTCCCACTAGTGTAAGTTTATCTTCTCTGTATTCCTGGGTATGTGTTTAATATACAATTCATTTTTAAGTCACAATAGGTCATTAGATTTTATTTCAAGTATGAATTCTTCCTCCAAATCTAAGTATGCTCTAAAGAGATTATTTGTAAATAACCTGGAAAGAGAAAAAGCTATCATCTGATTTGTAATTTTGATACATTCCCCAAGGAATATGGTCAAAGCCAGTTCCCCCCACCCCTACTCCCCTACTCCCCTACTCCATGGTGTTTCACTTCTTAACAAATGACTCATCGTATGAATTCAGCTGTTATTTTGAAGTAAAGAGTGGAGCCCTTTTGCTATTAAGCACATTGCATCTTATTGATAAAAGGTACAGCTGGAGCAGAAGACATTGTGCTTGCCCTTTCTCTAGTCCTTTTGGAGCCTGCAAATGGCACCAGGCAGTAATCATGTCTATAACTCAGGTCTTGGATGGAATGAGATGTGCATTACACTTAGCAAGTGCAAGCATTCAAAATGCACCTGAGTACTTTCCAGTTTGACCGGGTACCACATTTACGTATTGAGAATGCTCAATGATTGTGACCTTGCTTGTTCATGGAAGTTAAAAGTCCATTGATTGCCGCATGCAGAAGATGCTAGTAAATTAACTAGCTCATTTTATTTTATCAGTGAGAGAAGCATCTTAATAAACACTGTTAAGCAGCTTACAACATTAGTGATAATATACTATATAATGAAAAATAAATTTATGCAAATCCTATCCTACATGTATTCCATTTTAGAGCATTTTTTCTAAAATGTCTTTGTTTTATATTGTTGCTACCCAAGTCTCATCTGCCCACAGTTTTAAATTTCCTTGAGTGAAGAGTATGCCTTATTCATGGATTTTAAGTGTTTTTATTTTATTTTATGCTCACAACCACCCTTGTAGAGAAACATAAGTGACCTTCATGGTGCTAAATACAGGGCCTTGCACATAACTCCAAGTAAAAGCATTAAGCATTACATTGTTGAAAAGAGCTTAGTAAATACATTCTCTCTCTTATTTATATTATGCATATTTTCCAGATCTAATAGCAGAAATTCAAAAAGGTTAAATAATGTTCCCAGGGATTTAAAGTTATGGAAGTCTCTAATAAGACATAGAGCCCAGGTTTTTTAGCCCCAGACCAGATGCCCTTTCTACTACAACACATTACTCAGGGGATTTAATAACTGTATGTTGACTTACTGCATGAAAACAACCCCTCTGCAGGCACCTTTTCCTCCCTTCCAACACGCATTAGCATCTGTGCATCTCTTACTAGATTGCTTTCTGATAGGGTTGTATTGTTAAAAAATAGACCACATCTGGAGGTAGGGGTTGAAGTAGCCGTTATTATTATCATTTATTTTTTGAATAGTGGTTTTCTAACTCCTATTTTTTAATTTTTATCAATAAACATGGTCTTACAAATAGGAGGGATTCATCATCAAACAATCAAGAACAAAAGTGTAATGACAGAACAAGCCAAGGCTGGAAGGAATTGGGGGAAGAGAGTCCTCAGAATGGTGTTTAACAGTCAGGATACAATCTTCCCTTTCTTGGGTAAAGACTTTTAGGATAATGAGTAAGTTTAGGTATCAGCCTTTGCTTGATTGCTAAGCTCATCTGCCCCTCATCTCCATAGGAGACCAAGATTTTTTTTTTTAATTCACTAAATTCTTAAATCAGTCTGTTAGTTGAAGTTTCATTCTCTTAGGTCTGTTTCATTTTTGTTATACTCAGATCTTTAGGAAAAGTTATGGTTAGAGATTCTAGTCTAGACTTTGTCACACCATGGAACATTGAGGAAATGACATTGCACATCCCTATTCATACCAGTGTTTTCACTGGGGAACTGTGCCCTAAAGACAAAGTTATTGAGCAAATGCAGAGACATGCTATCTAAGGATGTTCTCTCCCCATGTGGGGATTCTGAGTCACATTAAAGTCACCATAAAGTGACAGTAGGTTCCTTTTAAAAAGACCTATATTCTACAAAAGTGACCACACCAAAAACTATAACACACCAAAATCAAAACAAAATTTAAAATATAAGTACTGTTTAGCATGACATCAATTGTACTAGTATTTAGCTGTAACTACGGTTTGTGCCTCACATTTATTTATGAAGCAGTGGCTACATTTAAATTTTTTAAATGAAAAATACCTAAGGATACATCTAACAAATGAGGTGTGAGGTTTCTATACTAAAATTTTAAAATGTTGCTTAGAAAAATTAAAATATACTTAAAACAGGAAGAATATACCATGTTTATGGTTTAAGAGACTCCATTTGTTAAGATGTCAGAACCCTTCAGATTATTTTATAGATTAAAAGCATCACCAACCAAAATTTCAAGAAGAAATTCACAAGATGATTATAAACTTACATAGAAATACAAAGTTCAAGTAATAGCCTTGGTAATCTTTACAAACAAGAACAAAGATGAAGCCTTACTTTACAGATATTAAGATTTATTATAAAGCTAAAGTAATTAAGATAGTGTGTTATTAGCTAAGGAAAATACAACAGATCAATGCAACAGACTAGTTAGTCTGCACAGACATACATATATAAGATCACTTGATTTATATCAAAAGCATTTCTATATTTTATTGGTCTTTCTCACGAATGGTGCTGGATCATTTGGATATGTGTACGGAAACCAATGCACTTGACCCCACTTTAGTAATTAATTAGAGGTGATCATAGACTTAAAGTCCAAAGTTAAAACAATAAATACTTCAAAACAAAGCATAGGCAAATATCTCAATGACCTTGGAAGAGACAAAATGTTCTTAAACAGAACACAGAGACTCTAAGCATAACAGAAAATAATGAATTATACTTTGTGAAAATTAAAGTCTTTTCGCTGAATGATACCATTGAGAAAAAAATAAAAGCAAACTGTGGATAGGATGAAGATATATTTAATGAGTATAGCTATCAAGGGTCTTATATCCAAAATATTCAAAGTTCTATAAATCAAAAATAAAAACACTGACCACTTAGTTGGAAAATGGGAAAAACTTTTGAACGGGCACTTGGCAAAAGGAAATATCAGAGCTCCCAATATGAGTATGGAAAAGTACTCACATTATCAGTCATTGGGTAAATAGTAACTAACGTCAATAGTGGTTAAAGTTAAAAGAAGTGATAGTAACAAGTCGATCTCATGGTTATGATATTAAATGAAAGAACTGGACATCACAGAGTATATGTTATATGATTTCATTTAGATTAAGTTCAAACTTAGGCAAAGCTTTTCTATGGTGCTTGGTTTCAGAGTATTGGTTATATTTTTGGGCAGTACTGACTTGGAGTGGAGCACTAAGGAGTTTTCTGCAGTGCTGAACATGTGTATAGATGTTTCAGGGTGGTGGTTAGGAGGGTGTGTAGATGTTGTTTATGACTGTAAACTTCATATTTTGTACTTAGTGGAAACTATACCTCAATAAAACAGTAAACAAAAACATCTCACTATAAAAAGATTGAAGAGTAAGGTAGGAATATACTCACAGAGACTGTTTGAAAGAAATCAGAAAATAATTTGAATTTTAGTAGCGTGATTATTTAGAAGCACTATAAGAGGACCATGTAATCAGGGATGTCTTTCTTGTTCACATATCCAACTTTTTCATTTCTTCACAATTTCACTCATAAATCTTCCGGCACTAAATCTTAAGAGACCTATTCTCTGTATAACTTAAAAAAAAACCAAAAAACAAAAATCTCCCTTATTCATGTAAAGTATGTTTAGCACTTGAAAGCTAGTTTGGAGTTTGGAGAACAAAAACAATACACTAAGACCATCAGAAGTATCTACAATCCACTAGAGCTTCTCAGTCCTAATGATTATTATAAAATAAAACTGAAGAATTTTCTACCAGTTTTGATGTTTTTAGATTCACTCCACCACACCCACTTCCCAACAGTTGTTGCACAACATTTCTAAAATATAATCACTTTAAAATAAAGTTAGAGGATGTTTTTAAACACTTCAGCAATCACCTGATACTGTTGATGGACATTTTGTCAATGGTCAAACTAGCAACTGAAATAACAAATTTTTGGATAATTGTCAATTTTCTCTGGGACTGTTGGACTTTAACCCACTTCCCATATAACATCTAGAATCTGAAGTCATTTAACTAATCTCTTGTTAATGTTATCCCTGCATGGGGTAGGTAGGATAGTCTGAACTAGGTTATGATACAAAGAAACATCAAGACTTCTTTGATTTAAACCAACAGAAGTCTTTACTTTTTTTTCATAAAATAGTCCTGCCAGGTATCCAGGTTGGTAGGGTGACTTTCCTCTAAGAAATCATTTAGAGACACTAACTGACTTCAGCTTTGTCACCCTTAAGACTTGCCTTCCATTGTTCCCTGGATGTGACATCCCAGTCATCCCGGGAGGAAAATCTTGTTGAGAGGGCTTTCAGGTCATGCCTGGAAATGAAGTATGCTACTCCTATTCATCTTGTGACTTACATCCATTTTCAGGGAAGTCTTAAAAATATAGAAGAGCAAATAGATTTTGATGGACAGCTAAGTGCCTCAGCCACTTGCTCATCGTAGTGAAAGACTGAAGTGTTGTCAGTCCTGTGACAACAAAACCAGTCATCATGGTTGACACAAAATGTTAATTGATTGAATGTACACAATGAACATGGAACCTTAGTCTTCCAGAACAACTGATCTAGAGCAAATTGGAAGGCAGAGATTTCCAGCAGGAAGGAGCCACAAAATGCTACAGCAATATATTGAATCTCAACCCAGAAACTATTTTACTGATTTGAGCTCACGGGAAATTGAAGCAGCTAGACCAGCTTCCTCTCTGGCACACAATTACTGTGGCAGTGTCTTCTTTAAGAAAGAATGAATAAAAAAGAAAGAAAGAGAAAGAAATCACACCAAGTAAAATAGAAGCTACAGATCCAAAGCCCAGGATGGTTTTTAGTGTGTACCAGGTTAAAAACTATTTGACCAGCATTTTTAGCACCTACTGTGTTAGTACAGGGAAAACAAAATCAAGATACAGTTTCTGTCACAAACTCCCTGGAAAATAGACAGTCAATTAAAATAGCAGTGTTCATTCAAGGTGACAAGTGTCATGTGAGGAAACTGAGGTATGTAACAAGGCACTGTAGCAGCCCCAAAATGGAGCATCTAAGTCAGAGTTGGGGAATCAGGGATTGCAGTGTGCATCCTAGAAAAGGGGGTACTGCATTTCAAAAGGCCAACAAAGGAGAAAAACACGACATCAGTGGAAGCAACATGTGAAAAGAAAGGGATGACTCCCCTTTTTGAGTTGCAACATGGCACATAATTTAGTCTTGCTGCCGAGAATGTGAGAGAGAGAAGCCAAAGATGAAAGTAGAGAAGTGGGCCCGAGGAGATGACAAAGGTCGCGTGCTCGGGTTGTAGAGTCTGGGTTTGTCTGTGATGTTCTGGAGAGGCCCCATTTTGTTCAGGCACCAGTTTTTTCATATGCTCTTGAACCTCCAGGTGAGTCACATGCTGCAACATGAGGACAGCACAATGGCTCCATGAAGGGAAAGGCCTAATACACCCCCGCCACTTACTGCATCCAGACCCACTAGAGGGTGAATGAACACTGCTCCCCAACAGGAACACGCTCTGCACATGCATTCACCCGTCAGTTTAATTGGATGATCTGTGTCTGTGGGTTATGGTTACTTACAGTGAGTGGCCAGCTATACGCATAATAAAACTAGACTATAATATAAAATACAAGCAGATAGATCTTGGGCAGCCAAGAGACACAAGAAAATTCTTCAGCCCTTCACATGATGCATAAACATGAATAAATAAAGAAGTAATGAAAATAAAAGGAATAATGACATATTCTTAAAAGCACAAGAGGACAAAGAATACCAAAGGGATAAAAAGACAGTATCATGGGTTACTGTCTGCTCAAATGTGTCTTTCTTGAATTAAAGAGAGCATGATAAAGTGGGTGCCCTGGGCTCCGTCTTGTGACCTGAGTTAACACTTCCACTAATGACCCGAAAGAGGAAGTGAACCCAGTCAGTTGAATTTTCTGATGACAGAATTGCTTTCTTAAGTTGAAAACAGAAAACAGGAAAAAAGAAAAAAAAAGAGCTACCAGCTGAGTAAACATTAACAACGTTGAGGGTATGATAGTGGGCTAAATTAATTGGAAAATATCTGCATGCTATATTATAAATTATATGGTTGTGAATAATTTCACTTGCATTTATTTCAACTTGAAATTAGAAGACCTTTGTCTCTTTGATCCTGTATCAATTCACACATTGCATAACGAGTTATAGTTTGTATTTTAAAATAAGCCAGAATTGTGACCTTTTAAACCAGTAGAATATTTTTATTAACGAAGTGATAAGGGAAAAGAGCAGAGGAAGAAATGCCGACTCCCTGTCTGGGGTATACACAGTTAATCTCTCTGCTCTGGGGCAATTGGGATGCCAGAGTGAGTTAGTGAAATGAACGTGGACTTTCACATCCTCACCCCACCCCTGCTAGTCAAGTGAGATTGGGCAAGTTGCCTAATGGTTCTGAAACCCTCTTTCCTTCTTTGTGAAATAGAAATAGTAACAAAATTATGCCGTAGGCGTATTGTGGGAACTGAATGAGATTGTGTGCATGTGCTTATATTATCCAAACTGTAAATGGTGGTGGGACTGATGAGGAAGAGTGGCGAGACTGAGAAAGTTTGAGTAATTCAGCAAGCAATGAATGTTGTGCACTTTGAAGAGAAATATTAGCTAGTGGGAAAGCAAAGTCTGAGAAGCGATTGGTTCACTCATTCCAGTAGCCTCTCTTCATTCATCCAATGTTCTGCATGCCTGCTACCTGCCAGGCACATAGCTAAAGTCTCATAAAAAATTGAATAATATAGTTTCTACCCTCATGGAGCTTATAGTGCAAAAGGTAGCTAAGCACATGTCACATTCTGCTGTTAAAAGGGCGTTTGCAAAGCGTATTGACTGCGGAGGGGAAAGGCTGCTAGCTTTGCTGAGGAGCATTGCAGGAAAAGGTTCTCAGAGGAGCAAAACTTTGAGCGGAAACTTAAAAGGTGAGTAAGCGTTACCTTGTGGACAAGGAGGAGGAAGTCTTTCCAGGCAAAGGAAATGTACAGAATTGTGGAGGCAGATCTGGCCTGGAGTGATGGAGAATGGCAGCTCCATATGCCCAGAGCATGAGGTGCCTGGGAGGTGACATGGGGGAGGAGGCCAGGCTGCTGAAGGCAGGCCATGGAGTTTGCGTTTCATACCAGAGTCGACACTTCCAACGCAGCCCAGGTCTCAGCTCTTCTACTATTGGACCATTTCATTTAGGGCAAATTATTTGTGCCTCAATTTTCTCCTCTATAAAACAAGCAGAGTTGCATTATTAAACAGTTGTAAAACAGGGACCATCATGGGGTCTTTTTGAACTTATGATTCTAATCTGACTTTTTTTTTTTTAAAGAGAAAGGAACAGTAAGAGAGAGAAAGAAAGAATCAATTTATTTGGTTTTTCATGTGGCTTTGATTGCTCTGACACTTCCTCCTGTTTGTGGTCCTGGGGTTCAGACCTGCATCCTTGCACATGCCAGGCAAGCTCTCGAAACACTGAGCCACCATTCCAGCCTCCCCATCTGACTTTTGTTCTGAGATCAGAGCACATTATAAACCTGCACTTCCTTTCTTTGAGGGGAAAGAGAGGGAGAGTGAAAGAGAGAATTAAGTGCATGTGCAGGAGGAAATGAAGTAAAATGATAACCCTTCTCCTCCTTCTCCTTCTCCTCCTCCTCCTCCTTCTTCTTCTCATCCTCCTCTTCCTTCTTCTCCTCCTCCTCCTCCTTCTCATCCTCCTCCTCCTCCTTCTTATCCTCCTCCTCCTCTTCCTTTTCCTCCTCCTCCTCCTCCTCCTTCTCCTCCTCTTCTCTTTCTTCATCTTCCTTCTTCTTCTCTTTAATACCTTCAGCTTTCCTCTCCACCAAGCCTGCCTACTCCTCTCTCCTTGAGTTAGGCTGACGCTCAACTTGGCCTGCCCTTTCTGTCCCGGCTCAGTTTGCTTCCTTCATGTCCTGCATACTCCTTTCAACCTTACTTGCCCCGTCGCATTTCCATTAACTGAGATCCTTTCAGACAAGCCGAGACTTGATTCTTTTTCTCTCCTGCCTTCCAGACTGTGGAAGGGCTGTTTCCGATGTCATGATTATACACCCCATCCCTCTACTTCCTTTACCCATGGAACATGCCTCTCTTTGTGGCCTTGTTCTAAACTCTCTTATTCTTCAGTATGCTCTTCCCAGTATTTGCATACAGTTCTCTTAAGTACAATGTTATAGTGATGCTGCTAAGAGTGGATGTTTACTATACTACAAAGTAGGAGGAAGAGTTTCATTTTTCTTCTTGCCTTCCTTGGAAAACACCATACTGTAATCTGAGGTGGGAGGAAGGCAGGGACAAATATTCAATTCCTGTGGCCTAGATCCATTACAAAAACATAAAGAAAAATTGCGTATATAAATCAGTTTTCTGTGGGTATGTAATACAACCATATTTTCATGCACTCATTTTCAAAGTAGAATTTTTATTGAGTTAGGCTATGAGAATCCATTTGTTATCCATTTGCTGATAAGCTTATTCTTTCCAAGGGATTATTAAATATATTAAATAGATGAGAAATATTAAATAGATAGAAAAGAAGCACATAATTAAAGAGAATGACCACAGTTCCTAGAACAAACCAAGCATACCCCAGGGCCTTTGTACTTCCCCTAATGTCTATATGACTTTCTTTCCCACTTCTTCCAGGTCTCTGCTCCAATATCACCTCTTAGAGAGCCTTCCCACTATGCCATGCAAAACATAGCCATCTACCACCTCTCCCAAACTCTGCACTAGTGTCTTTCTTGCTTCCATTTTAATCATCTAATAAACTATATCTTAACTTTTGTCATTTATTATCCATTTTTATACACTACACACAATGTAATCCTAAAAGCAGAGACTTTTCTTTATTCCCTGAATATCTCCAGCATCTAGAACTGTAGGTATTCACTAATAGTTTTGGGGAAGGAGAGAAGGAATAGAGGGAAGTAAGCATGGTGGAACACAGGCACACACCTATAATCCCAGCTACTTGGGAGGCTGAGGAAGGAGGATTATAAGTTTGAGGCCAGCCTCAGCAACTTAACAAGATAACTTAGCAAGATCCCATCTCAAAAAATAAATATTTTTTAAAAGGCTGGGGAAGTAGCTTAAACAGGGTTCAATTCTCAGATCCACAAAAATAAAAACAAAATCATTAAGTATGGCATACAGAAAGCTAAAGCTTTAGAATGATCTGGGATTTATAAAAAATAGTAATAAAACTATTGTGAATGTGAAATAGTACCTTGGAAGGACACACTTTCTGTTGGGAACAGATGCATATAATGTAGTTTATAGTCCTTCTTCATGTATTAGTTTGAATGTATCAGTAATGAATAACTTTCCCTCATCTATTAGTTCATCCTGAAGTACAGACAGTTTGATAAGAAAGGCAAATAAAGATTTTCAAAATGGCGATTTGGTTTACTAGTATTCTCTATAAGTGCTCAGTGAGACTTTCAGGGTTCCCGCTTATTTGATCATTTTCTGGTTTACAAGTATCAATATAAACTCATAGATTGAATGTATTTTATGTGTATTTTTTTAAAGAGAGAGGGACAGTGAGAGAGAGAGAGAGAGAATCAATTTTATTTAGTTTTTTGTGTGGCTTTCATTGCTCTGACACTTTGGTATGTATATGGTGCTGGTGTTTGAACCCGCATCCTTGTGCATGCCAGGCAAGCGCCTTAACTGCTGAGCCACTGCTCCAGCCCCCATTTTGTGTGTTTTAATCATTGACTGTGTGAATTCTGATGTTTAAATTGTCTCATTTTTGGTTAATGGGAGCCTCTTCAGTTGACTCCTATGTCTTTTGACCAGACTCCAGCAGTGGACTCCCTTACTTTGTAGTACAAGATATTTCAAAATCATCCTATGTGCATCCAGCCCTAGCCCTGGAATTAGCAGTTTTGTCATGGAGCCGTGGCTGCTTACAGAGGGGTATGATAGTTAGAAGCCACGATCTGGATGCTGTGGTATTCACTGTTTTGAGTTAGTCATTATTCTTAGAGCTTGATGTTGTACAGAGTTAGAAAATATATTTCACAGAATGTAATGTTAATAATGGAAGCAAAGAGAACATGACTAAGTTACTATTTTACTTTCACCTCCATTAAGGAAAGTGATATTTAAACTGGAGAGGATAAAAAGGTGCTCTTAAGGAAAAGTTGAAGCTCAATCTATCAAAGGAACTACATTGAGATACATTTAGTCACCCAATTTAGGTGAATTATGTCTCAGAAAGAACTTATGGATGCAAGCTCAGAAATGCTGCCAGTGAGCTTTAAGAAAAAAGAGATGCCAGAAGCCACATAACAAGCAAGCAAATGTTGTTCTATTTTTTATTTTTTATTTTTTTTTATTTTTTATTTTTTTATTTTTATTTTTTTTTGAACAATCTTACAAGATTTTAACAAAATAATATAAAATGTGTATAAAATGTGTAAATATTCTGGATATTGTAATTATCCCCAGGAGTGCCCCCCCATTACCCTCCCTTATCCCTCCTTTCCCTTTCCCTTTATAACTCTAAAAAAAAGTATTAG
>PVKS010039516.1:0-17204 GCA_004027875.1 Aplodontia rufa | reverse complement strand
GCTTTTCTCCACTTAGTATTATACTAGCTGCGGGTTCAGCATATATAGCCTTTACAAAGTTCAGAAATGATCCTTTGAACCCCATATTCTCTAGAGTTTTGAACATAAAAGGGTGCTGGATTTTCTCAAAGGCCTTTTCTGCATCCATTGAGATGATCATATGGTTTTTGTCCTTGATTCTGTTTAAGGGGTGAATTACGGTAATTGTTTTGTGTATGTTGAACCACCCCTGCATTCCGGGGACAAAGCCCACTTGATCATGATGGATTATTTTCTTGATGAGTTTTTGAATATGGTTTGCTAGCACTTTATTAAGGATTTTTGCATCCAAGTTCATAAGGGATATTGGTCTGTAGTTTTCTTTTCTTGATGTATCCTTGTCAGGTTTTGGTATCAGCGTTATGGTTGCCTCATAAAAAGTGGATGGGAGCATTCTCTCCTTTTCAATTTCTTGAAATAACTTAATAAGGAGAGGTGTTAGTTCCTCCTCAAAAGTGTGGTAAAAGTCAGCGGAGAAGCCATCATATCCTGGGCTTTTCTTCTTTGGTAGACTTTTAATTGCAATATGGATTTCAGTGCCTGTGATTGGGCTATTCAGGAATTCAATATCCTCCTGATTCAATTTAGGGATGTTGTATGTGTCACGAAATTTATCCATTTCTTCCAAGTTATCTAATTTGGAGGAGTATAGGTTTTCAAAATATGATCTTATAGTTTGTTGGATTTCCATGGAGTCGGTGGTGATCACTCCCTTTTGGAGTGATTGGAGATTTTATTGATTTGCTTCTTTTCTCTCCTCCTGTTGGTTAGATTCGCTAGGGGCTATCTATCTTGTTTATTTGTTCATAGTACCAGCTCTTTGTTTCATCAATTGTTTTTGTTGTTTGTTTGTTTTCAATTTCATTGATTTCAGCTCTGATCTTGATTATTTTCTGTCTTCTGCTGGTTTGGGGTTAGAATGTTCTTCCTTTTGAAAGGCTTTGAGATGAAGCATAAACTTATTTATTTGGAATCTCTCTTCATTTTTATTGTGGACACTCAGTGCTATGAATTTTCCCCTTAGGAATGCTTTCATGTTGTCCCAGAGGTTTCAATATGTTCTGTCTTCATTTTCTTTCTCTTTCAAGAAATTTTGGATTGCTTCTTTCATGCCTTCTTGGATCCATCTTCATTTAATAGGGTTTTTTTTCAATCTCCATGAATATGTGTGTTTTCTGTTATGATTATTGTTGTTGATCACTAGGGTCATAGCATTGTAGTCTGAAAGGACACAGGGGATGATGTCTACTTTTTTATATTTGCTGAGATTATCTTTATGAACCAGATTATGGTCTGTTTTGGAAAAGGTTCCATGCACTGCAGAGAAGGTGTATTCTGCTAACTTGGGATGGAACATTCTATATATATCTATTAAGTCCATTTGGTTTATGGAGTTATTTATTCTGGTGATTTCTTGATTGATTTTTTTTTTGATGATCTGTCTAATGGTGACAGTGGAGTGTTGAAGTCTCCCAGTATTATTGTTTTATGATCCACGAGAGGTTTGATGTCATGAAGTAATTTCTTCACGTAGTTGGGTGCATTGTTGTTTGGAGAGGAAATATCAACTATGGTTATTTCTTCCTGTTGAAGGGTTCCTTTTAGTTTTACAGTGGCCTTCTTTATTTCTTTTGATTGATTTATGTTTGAAAAATACTTTGTTGTAATTAAGTATAGCGACTTGTTTTCTTGGGCCATAAGCATTTGTAGATTTTTTTCCATCCTTTCACCCTAAATCTGTGGATGTCTTTGCCTGTAAGGTGAGTTTCTTGTAAGCAGCATATGTTTGGATTTTGTTTTTTGAACCAGTCTGCAAGTCTGTGTCTTTTGAGTGTTGTATTTAGACTATTCACATCAGTGTTAAGATAGAAGTGTGTAATTGAATCATAGTCCTTGTATCTTATTTAGCTTGTTCTGTGGTTGCCTTGGTTAGTTATTGCTGGGTGATACTTTCACTGAATTTCTTGAGATTGTGGGGTTTGTGTATCAATTGCTTGTTCTTCTGCCTGGAGTATTTCCTTGAGAATTCTTTGTAGGGCAGGTTTTCTGTTGTCAAATTCTGCCAGTTTTGTTTTATCATGGAAAGTTTTTATTTCTCCATCAAATTTGAAGGTGAGCTTTGCTGGGTATAGAATTCTAGGCTGCATGTTGTGGTCATTTAAACATTGAAAGATACTATTCCAAGACCTTCTTGCTTCCAGTGTTTGGGTTGAAAAGTCACAGACAATTCTTATTGACTTGCCTCTGAATGTGATTTGGCGTTTCTCCCTTGCTGCTTTTAATATAGTTTCCTTGGTGTCTGTGTTGTACATTTTGAATATAATATGTCTTGGTGAGTTTGTCTTTTAATTAAGCCTATTGGGTGTCTGTAAGCTTCTTGGATGAGCATGTCAGATTCTAATTTTATGCGGGAAAAGTTTTCTTTCATGATCTCTTTGAGAATATTCCTCATACCATTGTTGCGTTTCTCAATTTCTTCCTGTATTCCGATTACTCTGTTTGTTCCTTCTCATTTCATCCCAGACGTTCTTGAAATACTGGTTGTGATCTCTTAATTGTTTTTCTTTTTGGTGTCAGTAATCTCTAGCTTGATCAACCTATCTTCATTATCAGAAGTTTTTTCTTCAATAGCAGAGGTTCTATTTTCTACTGAAGTTAGTCTATTATTGAATTATTGCATAGTTCCTCTCATGTCATTAACTGCAGCTTTGAGGTCTCTAACTTCCTTTTTGACAGAATCTAATTCTTTAATGATTGAGTCTTTTAATTCTTGATTTTTCTCAATTATTCCCTTCATTATCTCCTCTTTTAAGTCCTTGTTCCTGTTTGTTATCTGCTCGTTGATATATTTTTCTAGATTTTCATCCCGATCCCTGGCCATAGCCCCCTTACTAGGGGAGTTTTGGGATTGATGTGAACCTCTTGGAGTTTGATTCCTCATGCCTGAAGAGATTCTTCTCTCTCATTTGTGAGGTGAACCTAGGCAACACTTGAAGCTATAGATATTAAGAGTGTCTCTGGCCCTAAATGAAATTAAGTTTCTTAATGGAACCTTGGAATTACAACCAATAAGGGAGTCTTTGGGACCTTTGGGAGGAGAAGTTCACTTTGCTTCTGTGTTTTGATATGACTGTCATTCAGTCTGTGTTTATGTGATCTCACAGTGCAGACTGGGGTGTCTTCAGATTCCTGAGATTTGTAGAAGGAGCTTCCAATGAAGAGGATTGATTCTGGAAAGCCCTGAAGTTTGCCAGCTTCTCAGGGGAGCTGCAGCCAGGGGGCTTATTGAGCAGGGAGCCTGGCTGATTTCTATTCTCCCTCTGCTGGGAGAGGCATACACTGCCTCTTGTGTCAAAAAACATGTTCCTCCTGTCTAGGAGGAGTGGAAAGGCCAGGGAATTGCTCCCCCTTTTAAGTACAAACTGAAGACCTCCTAAGAAGGATGGAGTCTGGGGCTGACCTAGGCCTTCTTTTCCTGGATGAGACTGAAGCCTGTGATGATTTCCTGGTGCAGTATCCTAGGCTGCTCTAAAAAGCCAGAGAGAGCTGTCTCCTGTGGCTCAGAATGGTGGCCCAGCTTTCCCGCTGAGCCGCGAGTTCTGCGGGGCTCCTCAGCGTGTGATTCCAAGCCCAGCTCTCTTCTCCCGCAGAGTGTGAGCTTGGCGGGTGGGTGCAGCTACATGCTTGCTTGCCTGACACTGTCTCGAAGATGCTTTTATGAGGTATGGGCTTGGAGCCCTGAGTGAGCACGGGATCCCAGTGACAGCTCAGTTCCAAGAGGCAGCCCTGCCCTCTGCAGTCTCTCGCGGCCTCAGTCACTGTCGCCCGCAGCCCCCTCTTTGGTGGAATGTAATCCAAAACGCAAATAGTCGCATTTTTGCTTCTCTGGCAGAGTAGATAAATGTCTCTTTTTTTTCCTCCACACTCTGTTCAGACCCCTTAGTTTGCTAGTCCACTTGTTGCCATATCAGCCACATGCCAGCGTCAGGTATACAAAGTCTGCAGTGGTGCTAATTTTAAAGCACCGTGACTTCTCTGCTGTGGGGAGTGCAGGGTGCTGGGATCCTCCCCTCCACCACTCCATTCGGCAGCCAGCCACGAGGCAGTGGCAGGTGAACAGAGACTGCTGTAGCGCTATATTTAAAACACAGTGGTTTTTCCATGGGGATGAGTTCACGGGCTGCAAAACTCCTCCCTCACTCCTGGGCGGAGGCTGCCTGCCACGTCTAAGCCTGGATGGAAAAAAGTAGAAAACCACTCGTTACTCCCAAGTCTCTGGTCCTCAAATCAACTGAGCAAATTAGTACTGGGGTTTCAAGAAGCTACTCCCCCCAAATGCACCTCAAAAATCTGGGAATGAACTGAGGATTTTTGGTCCAAATTCAGAGCTGCTGAGGAAAGGCATGTGTCTTCAAGTCGCCATCTTGCTGGAATCTTCTCCAGAGTTTTGAGCATAAAGTGGTGGTGAATTTTATCAAAGGCCTTTTCTGCATCAATTGAGATGATTATGATTTTTGTTTTTAATTCTGTTTATGTGGTGAATGACATTTATTGATTTGCGTATGTTGAACCAGCCTTGTTTTCTTGGAATGAAGCCCACATGATCATGATGTATTATCTTTTCAGTGTGCTTTTGTATCCAATTAGCTTAAATTTTACTAAGGATTTTTGCATCGGTGTTCATCAGGGAAATTGGTCTGTAGTTTTCTTGACATGTCTTTGTTGGATTTTGGTATGAGTGTAATATTTGCTTCATAAAAAGTGGGAGTGTTCCCACTCTTATCAATTTCCTGGAAGCACTTGTAGAGGATCAGTGTTTGCTTTTCTGTGAAGGCTTGGTAGAATTCAGCTGTATATCCACCCAGTCCTGGGCTTTTCTTTGTTGGAAGAGATTTGGCTGCAGTTTCGATTTCACTATCTGAGATAGGTTGGTTTAGATTTTTAATGTCCTCCTGTGTTAATGTGGGAATGTTGTATTTGTCCAAGTATTGGTCCATATCCTCCAGATTATCAAACTTGGCAGAGTATAAATTTTCAAAATAGGTTCTGATAATCTTCTGGATTTTGATTGAGTCTGTGGTGATATCAGCATTTTCATCTTTGATTTTGTTTTTGCTTCATTCTATTAGTGAGGTTGGAAAGCAGTCTGTCAATCTTGTTTTTTTTTCTTCTCAAAGAACCAACTCTTTGTTAATTTGTATTGTTTTATCTCAATTTTGTTGATTTCAGCTCTGATTTTAGTTATTTCCTGTCTTCTATTAGCTTTGGGATTGGATTGTTCCTCTTTTTGCAGGCATTTGAGTTGTAGCATGAGGCTATTTATCTGGGCTCTTTCTAGATTTTTGATGTATGCACTCAGTGCTATAAATTTACCTCTTAAGAATACCTTCATACTGTCCCAGAGATTTCCATATGTTTCCTCATTTGCATTCATTTCCAAGAACTTCTTGATTTCTGTTCTCATTGCCTCTTTTATCCATCCTTCTTGTAGGAGGGAATTATTCAATTTCTAAGTATTTAAATAGTTTCTGTTGTTTCTCTTGTTGATTGCTAAGATCATAGCATTGTGATCTGACAGAATACATGGGATTATATCCACTTTTTTATATTAATAGTACCTCAGTGAACTAAGATGTCTATTTTATTATTTTTTTATTTTTTTATAAAGAGAGAGGGACAGTGAGAGAGACAGAAGGAGAGAAACAACTTTATTTAGTTTTTCACATGGCCTGGTTGCTCTAACACTCAGTTGTGTATGTGGGGCTGGGGTTTGAACCCAGGTCCTCATGCTTGCCAGGCAAGCACCGAAACCGCTGAACCACTGCTCCAGGCCCATGATGTGGTCTGTTTTAGAAAAGGATCCATGAGCCACTGAGAAGAAGGTAAATTCAACCGACTTAGGATGGAATATTCTGTAGATGTCTGTTAAGCCCGATTGATTAATAGAGTTGTTCAGATTTCAGATGTCTTTATTGATATTGTTTTTGTTTTTGTTTTGATGATCTGTCTAATGTTGATAGTGGTGTATTGAAATCCCCCAATATCATTGTGTTGAGATCAATGAGGTGATTAATGTCCTTAAGTATTTTTCCATAAATTTGGGGGGGTTGTAATTGGGGGCATAAATCTTAATTACCATTATACCTCCTTGATGAACTGTCCCTTTTAGTATGTCAGAAATTAGGATCTCCATTCCAGCTTGCTTTTTTGGACTGCAGGCCTGGTAGACTTTTTGCCAACCTTTCACTTTCAGTCTGTGTCTATTTTTGAGTGTTAAGTGTGTCTCCTACAGACAACATATTGTTGGATTTTGTTTTTTGATCCAGTGAGCCAGTTTGTGTCCCTTAATTGAGTCATTGAGACCATTCACATTCAGAGTTAGAATAGATATGGAAGGCTGAGTCTTAGACTTTGTGACTATTACAGAGTTTTGAGTCATCTTGGAAGTCATTTTGTGTGTAATGTGGTTATTGACTCACCCTTGTTTAAGGATTTAGGGTATTATTAGCATTTTCTTCTGAAAAATGAATATCCTTGAGAATATTCTGTAGTGCAGGATTTGTGTTCATGTATCTTGCTAACTTGAGTTTATTATTGAAGTGTTTAATTTCCCCATCACATTTAAAGCTGAATTTTGCAGGGTATATTCTTCTTGGCTTGAAATTACTGTTTTTCAAAGCTTGAAAAATATTGTTCCAAGCTCTTTTGGCCTTTATTATTTGATCTGAAAAATCCATAGTGATCCTGATTGACTTGCCTCTGAATGTGATTTGGGGCTTTTCTCTAGCTGCTTTTAGAATTCGCTTATTAATTTCTCTGGTATTCATTTTGTATATGATATGTCTTGGTAAATTTTTCATTTGATTAGACCAGTTTGGTGTTCTGTAAGCTTCTTGCATGTGATATTCTGAGTCAATTGCAAGGTGAGGGAAGTTCTCCTTTATGATTTCATTTAAAAGATTTTTAATGCCTCTTGTTTTCTGTTCGGAGTTTTCATCCAGGCCAATGACTCTCAGGTTATTTCTTATCTCGTCAAATATTATTTGGAAGTTCTGGTCATGTATTGAAAGTTTCTTCTCTTGTCTATCCTCTTTGAACCTGCATTGCTTAGCCTGTCTTCGTTATCTGATGTACGTTCTTAAAGAGCTGAAGTTCTATTTTCATTGGAGTTTACTCTGGTGTTAGTATCTTCCAGTGAAAAATTTGATTTGGTTGACCATGTTTTTCAATTCTTATAGCTCTGCTACATCTCTTTTCAGAATGTCTATTTCATTGTATAGCTGATGTTTCATCTCATGGAATTGTTCCCTTATTTCCCTGTAGAAGTTCTCTCTCATCTATTGAAATTGTTCTCTTATCTCTTTCCTTAATGCTTCTTTTAACTCTTTGATTGAGTTACTAATCATAATATTGATACGATATCACTGGTTTTTATCTAGGGCCCCGGCCATGGTGTTCTTGTGTGGCGAGCTTGTGAGGTTGAGGAGGGGAGTCATTTCCCCTTTTCCTCATTTTCAGAAACAAGGGGGTATGACTTGATGTTCAACCATGTTATTCTTGGAGGGGTAATTGAAGCTCCTTATGGTTTTGCTTAGTTGGGATGGAGTGCTAATTGGGCAGCTAAGACCTATAGGTGTCAGACCAATCAGTAAGAGCTTGAGAGCCTATAGGTGCATATACTAGACAGTTTCAACTAAAACAGTTAAGATGATGATTAGCACCTATAGGTGTAGTTTTCTTTGAGAGAGCTCTCATGATATATTATGATAGCACACAAGCACCCCTTTTGAAGAACGTCTTTCTTCAGTTTGCCAGGCCTTGTAGAATACTGCCTCCCACACCTGCAGCATTAATTATTTCTCAGGAGCATCTTGGGGTCACTGGTGGTGGGGTGCTTGCCATTTTCCAGATCCACTAATCTCATATTGATTCTTATTCCTTAGCTCCTGAGGTATTAGAAATCATAAAAGTCTATAATAATTCATAGGTTGGAGAGTTAGCTGTTGACCTATACTATTAAAATTATTCACCAGCCCAAATAAGCAAAGAGACAAAAACTCCACACACCCATCAACAAATTGAATTATCCAGTGATGAATCTCAGGATCCACTCCCTGAAACTGAAAATGAGGAAAAAAGGAAATAATCCTCCTCCTCAAACTTGGACCTCCACAGCCTAGGTGTGCATGGAAGGGGTCCTAGATGAAAACCTAGAAGAAAGTATCAATCTGATTATTAAAAGTCTTACAAAAGGGGGCTGGAGCGGTGGCTCAGCGGATTCGGCACTTGCCTGGCAGGCACGAGGACCCGGGTTCAAACCCCAGCACCACGTACACAACTGAGTGTCGGAGCAACTAGGGCCATGTGAAAAACTAAATAAAATTGTTTCTCTCTTTCTCTGTCTCACTGTCCCTCTCTCTTTAAAAAAAAAAAAAAAGTCTTACAAAAGGAAATAAGATCAATTTCAGGAGCTGAAAGACCACCTTGATTAAGAGCTAGATATTCTAAAAAGAGATGTAGCAGAGCTCTTAGAATTGATAAAACAGTCACCCAAATTAAAAGCTCATTGGAAGATAAAAATATCAGGGTAAACTCAGTAGAAAATAGAACTTCAGCCCTCAAAGAACAAGCATCAGACAATGAAGACAGGCTGAGCAACATTGAATCCAAGGAGGATAGACAAGCAAAGAAACTTATTGAGCATAATCAGAACTTTGAAGAAGTATGGGATGAGATGAGAAATAACATGAGAATTATTGGGACAGAGGAAAACATAGAACAACAGGAGAATGGCATAAATAACCTTTTCAAGTGATAGCCAAAGACAATATCCCCCATATCAGAACTGATCCAGAAATTCAAATTCAAGACAAATATAAGATATAAAACAGACCTAACCAAATGACAAACTTCCCAAGACACATCATATACAAAAGGAATAGCAGAGAACTCAAGGAAAGTATCTTAAAAACAATAAGAAAAACAACAAATCATATTCAGAGGCAGACTAAAAAGGATTACTGTAGATGTTTCAGATCAGACAAAGGCCTGGAGAGCATAGAATATTTTTCAAATATTTAAAATTTTCAGCCAAAGATATTATATCCTGCAAAACTCAGCTTTAAATGTGATTGGGGAAATACAATACTTCAATGGTGAGAACAAATTAGCAACATACATGAACACAAAAGCAGCTTTACAGAGAATACTCAAAGACAAACTTCATTCAGATGAACAGGCTAAGAACTCCCAATGCTCATAAACAGAAGAAACTCAATATAACATAACTCACTAAAAGATATCCAAGATGGCACAAAAATACAGCAAAGGTCATAGTGCCAGAGACACAGAATCACATATCTATTTTAATACTGAATGTGAATGGACTCAATGCCCCAAATAAGACAGATTAACTGATAGGATCAAAAAACAAAATCCAACAAAGTGCTTCTTACAGGACAACACACTTCACAGCTAAAAATACACAGATAGTGAAAGGTTGGCAAAACCTACCAGGCTTATTGCCCAAGAAAGCAAGCTGGTGTTGCAACCCTTATATCTGACAAAGTTAATTTTGACCAAAAATTAGTCTGAAGGGATAAGGAAGGTCACTACATCATAGTAAAAGGAACAATATATAAAGAAGACATAATATTAGTTAACATTTATGCCCCTAATTATAACCCTTCCAAATATGTGGAAAAAAATACTCAAGAACACTAAACCACTAACCAATTTTAACAATAATACCGGGGGACTTCAATATACCACCATGAAAGATACACAGATCATCAAAACAAAAAATAAAGTTATCTCTAACCTAAACTTGATCAATCAATAGGACTTCACAGACATTTACAGAATATTCCATTCCATTAACCTAAACAACTCAATCAATTGGACTTAGCATTTACAGAATATTCCATCCCAAATCAGCTGAGTTTACCTTCTCAGCACATGGATCCTTTTCTAAAATAGATCACATCCTGCTCCAGAAAGCTAAACTTAGTAAATACAAAAAAGTTGATATAATCTCATGTGTCCTGTCAGACCACAATGGTATGATCTTAGCAATTAACATCAAGAAAAACAAAACACAAATACTTGGAGATTAAATGATAACCTCTTAAATGAAGAATGGATCAAAGATGAAATGGGAACAGAAATCAAATTATTGGAAACAAATGAAAATGATGCAACATATCAATTTTTGGGACAGTATGAAAGCATTCTTAAGAGGTAAATTTATAGCACTGAGTGCCTTCATCAAAAATCAGGAAAGAGCCCAAATAAATAGACCTATCCTCCAACTCAAATCCCTACAGAGAGGAACAATTCAATCCAAAAACCAAGAGCAGGCAAGAAATAACTAAGATCAGTGCTGAAATCAATGAAATTGAGAACAAAAGAAAGTATCAACAAAACAGTTCTTTGAAAAAAATAAGATTGACAGACCCCTAGCCAACCTCACCAAAAGGAAGAATGAAGTGAAGCAAATCAATAAAATCAGACACAAATAGAGACATCACCACTGACCCAACCAAACTCCAGAGGATTATTAGAACTTACTTTGAAAAGATAACCTGAAAGAAATAGACAAATACCTAGCCACATATGACATTCCCAAATTAACATGGGAGGGCATTGAAAATCTGAACCAATCAATATCAGGTACCAAAATTAAAATAGCAACCAAAGGCCTTCCAAAAAAAAAAAGCCCAGGACCTGATGGATTCTCAGAGTTCTACCAGACCTTTACAAAGAATTAACCCTCCATAGTAAGCTATTCCATGAAATTGAAAGGGATGGAACCCTCAAAATACTTTTTGTGAGGCAAATATAACCCCGATGCCAAAACCCACAAAGATACATCAAGAAAACTACAGACCAATTTCCCTGATGAACATATTCAAAAATCCTTAATAAAATCCTAGCAAACTGCATCTAAAAACACATCAGAAAGATAGTACATCACAAGTAGGCTTCATTCTGGCAACACAAGGCTGGTTTAACATACCCAAATCAATAAATGTAATTCACCACTTAAACATAAAGATAAAAAAAATGTGATCATCTCAATTGATGCAGAAAAAGCCTTTGATAAAATTCAATACCTATTTATGCTCAAAACTCTGGAGAAATAGGGATCAAAGAAAGATACTTTAATTTGTAAGAGCCATTTATGGCAAACCTATAGCCAACATTATACTTAACGGAGAAAGATGGAAAGCATTCCCACTAAATTCAGGAATAAGAAGGCTGTCCATGCTCACCACTAGTATTCATTATAGTCCTTGAAACCCTTGCCACAACTTTCAGACAAGAGAAGGAAAGCAAAGACATAGGAAAAGGGGAAATCAAGATGTCTCTATTTGCTTATGACATGTTTTTATACCTAGCAGACCCAAAAGGCTCAATCAGAAGACTACCAGAGCTTATAAATTTAGCAAAGTGACTGGTTACAAGATCAACACTTAAAAATCAATAACTTTACTCCAGCAGCAATTCTGCTGAAGTAATCAGGAAATCTGCCCTATTCACAATAACCTCAAAAAGAATAAAATACTTGGACATTAATCTAAGAAAAGAAAGGATCTCTACAATTAAAGCTATTGCACAATAAAAGAAATATAAGACTATAGTAGATAGAAAAACATTCCATGTTCTTGGTTAGGCAGAATTAATATAATGAAAATGGCCATTCTGTTGAAAACCCTGTACAGATTCAATACAGTCCTTATCAAGATACCAATGATATTCTTCATGGATGTAGAAAAAGCAATTCTCAAATTCATTTGAAATAACAATAAACCCAGAATATCCAAAACATTACTAAGCAAGAAAAAGGAAGCAGGTGGTGTCACAATACCTGACCTGAAATTATGCTATAGGACTATAGTAACAAAAACAGCATGGCATTGGTATCAAAACAGACATGAAGACCAATGGAACAGACTAGAAAATACCAAAAAGATCCCATGAATCTTTAAGCATCTGATATTCGACAAAAGGGATAAAAATATAGTGTGGAGAAAAATAGCCTGTTCAGCAAATAGTCCTGAACAAATTGGATGGCCATATGCAGACAACTGAAATTAGAATCTTGTCTCTCACCTTGCACAAAAATCAAATTGAAATGGATCAAAGAATTAGAAATTAAACTAGCAAGTATACAGTTGCTAAAAGAAAAAAAAAAGGATCAACACTACATCGATGTAGGCACCTCCTTCATTAACAAGACTCCTAATAGTGCAAGAATTAAAGAATAAATGAGTGGGATGCCATTAAACGCTTATGCACAGCTAAAGAAGTAGAGTGTCAAGAAAGAACATACAGAGTGGGAGAAAATCTTCGCCAGATATGCTTCTGACAGGGTACTAATATGCAGAATATACAAAGTACTCAAAAAACTTAAAAACAAAACTACAAATAATTCAATCAATAACTAGGGAGCTAAATAGAAACTTCTCAAAGGAGGAGATCCAAAAAGCCAACAAGTGAGAAAATGTTCTATATCACTAGCAAGCAGAGAAATGCAAATCAAAACTTCACTGAAATTCTACCATACTCCATTAGATTGGCAAAAATGAATATGAACAATAACAGATGCTGGAGGGATTGTGGGAAGAAAGGAACAATATCACTCTGTTGATGTGACTACAAACTTGTTCACCCACTCTGGAAAATATTGTGGAGACTCCTCTAAAAACTAGGACTGGATCCACCTTATGACCCAGTTATCCCACTCCTGGGTATTTTTCCGAAAGAGCTAGAATCGGCTCACCACAGAGACACAACTATATCAATGTTTATAGCAGCTCAATTTACAATAGCTAAACTATGGAACCAACCCAGATACCCCTTGCTGGATGAGTGATTCAAAAACTGTGAGGTGTATATGTGTATACACACACACACACACAAAAAAAAAATAGAGTTCTACTCTACTATTAGAATGATATTGTGACATTTGCAGCCAAATGGAATAGGATGGAAAAAATTATGCTGAGTGAAATATCCCAAACTCAGAGACTCAAGGGCTAAATGTTTTCTCTCATGTGGAAGGTAGAGTAAAATTTAAGACAGGATGAAAGATAGCTGAACTTAAATAATAACATAGGTGAAATTTCACATAAGCAAAGGGAGTCATGATTATGAAGGTGGAGGGAGTAGGGAGGGGTGGTGGGAGGGGAGGGTGTCATTATGGGGGATTATCAATGCAACTGGGAACTCTCAACTCCCTGCCTATATCCAGGCAGGCAGAGAAACTCAAATTTCAAAATTAATACACATGTAAATGCTTATTTCTATAACAAGGAGTTAATGCAGAGGAGACATGAGAGCGTGGAGTGGACAAAGTAGGGAGATTCTGGACTAGGATTGACCTTTGTCAGTATCCATGTATGCATGAATATGATTCCCTCCAATATGTCAGGCTGTGTTGAACAAATTTAGAAAAAGGCATGGATGGATATGACATACATCTTGTAACAATTGCTGAACAAAAATAATTTGAAAGATTACTGATTAAAATGTGCATATTTCATCTGAAAATATAAAACTTTGTAAAAATATATACCTATATGTGGATTTATAGTTATTATGCTTGATATTTGAGTTTCTTGGGTCTGTGGTTTGATGTCTGTCTCTCATATTGAAAAAAATTTAGCTATTTCAAATATTCTTTTTTCCTATTTATTCATATTACATGTATGTTATACATTTTGTAATTGTTCCACAGTTCTTGAAAATTTTTTTCATTTTCTTTCTCCTGTTTTTTCAGTTTAGAAGTTTCTATTGACATATCTTTCGGTTACTTGTTCTTTTTTCAGCTTTGTTCAGTCTGCTGATAAGCCCATCAAAGACATTTTTCATTACTGTTACATTATTTTCTGTTTTTAGCATTTAAAAAAAAAATTTTTACTAGGGTTTCAATCTGCCTGCTTAGTCATGATTATCTATTTGTCTGTTTATGTGTGTTGTCCCCATTTCCAGTGAGGTTTTGCCATATCAATCACAATTAATTTAAATTCTTGTTATGATAATTCCGAACTTTTTGTTATATCTGAGTCTGGTACTGATGGCCTTTCCCCCCAATCTCTTCAGATTTTTTTTCTGTAATATGTCTTATAATTTCTCATCAAAAGTCAGTCTTTTTTTGGTAACATGAACTGTGATAAAGAGGCTATTGATGTGAGGTTTTATGTTACCCAGCTAGAAGTTAGGCTGTGCTTATTTGTTCTAGCTTTAGGTGTCAGAGGCAAAATTTTTCTCTAGCATAATTGTCTACTCTCTGGTTGTCTTTGAGTTTCCTTAGAGACTCTGTCTCCGATTGGGTTTCAGTCTTTTAGTTCTTTTATCTGTGGTTTCCTGTTTATATATAGCAGCCTATTAATGTAGTGGTAACGTGTGTGTGTGGAGGGAAGATCATATAGGCCTATACTAAGGCTCAGTCTTTTTAAAATTTTTTTAAATTTTTAATTTACTCAGATATTTATTTGTTGAACAATCAAACAAGCTTCTAATGAAATAATATATATAAATTCTGAAAATAAGATTTACTCCCAAGAGCCCCCCTAATTACTCACCCTTATCATTCCCCCCAATACATCTCTACAAATGCCTTAGGGTGTATGGCATTACACCTTATCTGGATTTAAAAACATGATAATAGACCTCCTTTCTCAATGGCCGGGGTCTAGCTCCAGCCTCCACAGATGAGTGAAGACATTCGACCCTTGGTTCTCTGGGTTATGCTTATTTCGCTCAGCATAATTTCTTCCCTAGCCATCCATTTACCTTCCAAGGCTGCAATATCATTGTTTCTAATTGCTGAGTAAAACTCCATGGAATATATGTACCACAGTGTTTGGATCCATTCATTCAGTGAGGAACATCTGGGTTGTTTCCATAAATTAGCTATCATAAATTGAGCTGCTATGAACATCGATTTTGCTGTGCCACTGTAGTCGGCTGATTCTAAATCCCCTGGAAAGATTCCCAGGAGTGGAATAGCAGGATCATATGGTGGACTCATCCCTAGTTTTTTGAGGATACTCCACACTGCTTTCCAGAGGGGCTGTACCAGTCTGCAGTTCCACCAACAGTGTGCTAGTGTGCCTACCTCTCCACAACCCCTCGAGCATCTGTTAATGTTTAAGTTCTTCATTTTTTGCAATCTGACTGGTGTGAGGTGATACCTTAATGTAGTTTTCATTTGCATTTCTCTGATTACTAGTGATTTAGAGCACTTTCTCATGTATTCATTGGCTTGATCAATGTCCTCTGTTGAGAAGTTTCTATTGAGCTCTTTGGCCCATTTATTGATGGGGTTATTTGTGTTTTTGTAGTTGAGACTTTTGAGGATTTTGTAGATTCTGGATATGAGGCCCCCGTCAGAGGAATCACAGCCCATGATTCTCTCCAATTCCGTAGGAAACCGCTTGACTCTCTTGATTATTTCCTTGGCAGTGCAAAAGCTTTTTAGCTTTATGTAATCTCAATCACTGATTTTTGACTTTACTTCCTTCACTATAGGAGACATGTTGAGAAAGTCTTTGCCTACTCCCAAATGCTGAAGTGTTGGACCTAATTTGTCTTCCATCAGTTGCAAGGTAGCTGGTGTAATTCCTAGCTCCTTCATCATTTTGATTTGATTCTCATGTAAGGAGAAACATATGGGTCTAATTTCAACTTTCTGCAATGGGTGTGCAGTTTTTCTAGCACCATTTGTTGAAAAGCTGTAATTCCTCCCTGTAATATTTTGTCCCTCTTTGTCAAAAGTCAGATGTTTAAAGATTTGAGAGTTTGTTTCAGGGTCTTGTATTCTATTCCATTGGTCGTCTTTCCTATCTTGATACCAGTACCATGCTGTCTTTGTTACTACAGCTCTATAGTATAGTGTCAGATCTGCTATGGCAAAAGTGCCTGATTCATCTTTCCAGCTTAGTAATGTTTTGGCAATCCTAGGTTTTTATTGTTCCAAATGAATTTGAGAATTGCTTTTTCTATGTCTGTAAAGAATGACATAGGTATCTTAATATGGATTACATTAAATCTGTATAGAGCTTTTTGTAGAATGGCCATTTTTATTATATTCTGCCTAACCAAGAGCATGGGACATCTTTCCATCTTCTTAGGTCATCTTGGATTTCATTCTTCAATGCCCAATAATGTTTATTGTAGAAATCTTTGATTTCCCTTGTAAGGTTCATTCTCAAGCATTTTATTTTTTTTTCTTTTCATTTTTTTATTAGATGGAAATAGAGATACAATTGAGGGGGAAACATTATCAAACATTGAAGAACCAATGTATATATACTTAGTTATCCAGGGCTAATGCCCCCCATGGATGCCCAGCTTGGGTTCCCCCTGTTGCTTTTTCCCTCAGAAGAACTCCTGAGTTAACTGGATATCTCATGTAAGACAGAGATCTCCTTCTGAGATGATTCTCCCATATTTTCACCCTCAGTCTCCTAGGATTTCTTCCTACCCCCTCCCCCTGGCCCCCTCTCTACGCCTTCAAGTGTCCTAGGGAGTTGTCTCCCTGTTGCATTGAGAATCATACAATTAGCTGTTATTATTATCTTAGCAGTCTAACATACTGCTTCCCCATGTATTCTAGCTTCCACAGATGAGAGATAGCATTCAACCCTTGAGTCTCTGAGATTGGGATACTTCACTTAGCATAATTCCTTCCATCTCCATCCATTTGGCTGCAAAAGCCATAACATCATATTCTCTAATGGCTGAGTAGTGTTCCATTGTATATATGTACCAAAGTTTTTGTATCCACTGTGGGGAGCTATATTGTCCCCCGGGAGCTGATCAGGAGGAGGGTGAGTGCTGACGGCTGGAACCCAGGTCCCCCCTCATCCGGGGACCCCTTCCCTCCCAGCCGGGGAAACGAGGCAACCACGTGCAGCTGATGGCAGCTCAGAATCCATTTATTACTAAGGAACACGGATTTTTATAGAGGAGGAGGGGAGACAGCCAAGGAATCAATAATCCTTCTAAGGGAGTTGCCAGGTGTTATGTAGATTTCAGTACAGACAAAAGTTAGGAACATTCTGTAGTCGATACATTCTGACCCACCCTGTTTGACCTTTTGTAAAACAAAGCACGACCTAGCAGCCCCTCCTGAAGGAATTTATACAAATAGTAAC
>PVKS010039515.1:0-17203 GCA_004027875.1 Aplodontia rufa | reverse complement strand
TCTTTCTTCCTGATATCAGCTTAATATTCTTCTTATCCAAGTGCTGTTTAGCATAACAGAAAACAGAGAAATCAGTGGGGTATTTGTTCACTATTTCTAGGTAATAAATATTATATTTTCTACCTTGGGATCATTCCATTCAAAACAAATACCAATGGGCTGGTGAGGTCGCTCAGTGGTTGGAGCACATGCCTGGCATGTTCAAGAACCTAGGTTGAAACCCCAGCACCATGTACACAACTGAGTGTTGGAGAAACAAAGGCCAGATGAAAAATAAATAAAATTATTTTCTATTTATCTCTCTCTCTCACTCTTCCCCCTTTAAAAAAATAAATAAAATTTAAAAAATAAACAAACACTAACATTCTCTGCGCCTTTACAAGTTCCACAAATTCCTAATAGGAGTAGTGTGGAATCTCTTGGTTCTTTGTACACTCCAATCCTCCCCTTTTCAAAGCCCAGCCCCCAAACCACTTGACCCCAATCAGCAAGCTCAGTGAGCTCTGCCCTGTCTCTGGAATCAATCCTGCACACCAGCAAGATGAATTGAAGGGTCTCTAGTTCAATGCTCAGGTTCCAGGCAAGTCCTGCTGATACCATGCTGATGACTTATCTTTCATCCTGAGTCCAAGCCCCCATCTTACAGTTGTTTGGTTCTGGCCTTTTTCCTGGAGTCTCTGTTCAGGCCTTGATAACTTCCAGGAGCCTGCCCTGTTCTTTCCAGTCCTTTGCCTCCCCTTCCTTAGGAATTGGAATTCTTCTCTAGGAGATGTGGACTTGCTGCCAATCCAACTAAATCTCTAAACACCAACTGCCTCTGGAGCTACCAGAGCCCTGTTTAACACACTTGCCAGGATATCCCAAGTCTTGGTCCCTTGTAATTTGCTCCGCTTGCTGTAAGTACCCTTTTATCTAGACTGTGTTACATAAAAGGATAGAGGCCAAGCAGATGTTACTATTTCATTGACAGTGCATTTTACATTAAGAACTTGTTCCAAGTGTGGTTCTTGGACCAACAGGAACAGTGGCATCTGGGAGTTTTTAAGCAATGCAGAAAATTTTGTCCCACCCCTAGAAAAGAATCAGCATTTTTAAAATTTTCATTTAATTAATTAACTAATTTTTTTTTTGTTACTGGGGATTGGATCCAGGGGTGCTTTACCAATGAGCCACATTCCCAGCCCTTTTGTATCTTATTTTGAAACAGGGTCTCATTAAGTTGCACAGCGTCTCAGTATGTTGCTGAGTTTGACTTTGACCTTGTGATCCTCCTGCCTCAGCCTCCCCAGCCTCTGAGATCACAGGCATGCACCACCATACTTGGCCAGAATCAGCATTTTAAAAATATATGTTCTGGGGGTGGAGCAGGGCTCAACAGCGTCAGTGCTTGCCTCACATGCACAGAGATGTGAGTTTGTACCCCAGCACAGTAGTGCATGCCAAAATCCCAATGACTCCAGTGACTGAGGCAGGAGGATATTAAGTTTGAGGCCAGCCTTGGCAATATAATGTGAGCCTGTCTCAAAATAAACAGTGAAAAGGGCCACAGAATTAGCTTGGTGATAGAGCACACCTGGATTAAATCCCCAGTACCAGAAAAAAATTGTGTGTGTGTGTGTGTGTGTGTGTGTTTGTGTGTGTGTATTTTCTAGGGTTATCAGCTGATCTGCTATCAAATCAATGAAACAGCACTTAAATGTCTTTGATTATAAGATTATTCACTCCATTTCAGTTTAAACTTCATGAAGAACAGCAAATGTATGCATTTTGTTCACCAGTCTTTTCAGGACCTAGGAACTGTGAGTGGCAAATGGAAGTGCTTAATACATAGTTACAAAGGGATGAACAAATGAAAAGTTGAATTTTACTGACTGGATGACTTGGGAAAGTTTCTTTTTCTTTTTTTTTAAAGAGAGACAGGGACAGTGAGAGACAGAGAAAGAGAGAAGCAATTTTTTATTTAGTTTTTCATGTGGCTTTTGTTGCTTTGACACTTTGTTGAGTACATGGAGCTGGGGTTTGAACTCGCACACTAGTGCATGCAAGGCAAGCACCATAACCACTGAACCACCACTACAGCCTGGGAAAGTTTCTTTTTTTTTTTCTTTTTTCTTTTTTTAAAGAGAGTGGGACAGTGAGACAGAAAGACAGAATCAATTTTATTTAGATTTTCATGTGGCCTTCATTGCTCCGAGACTTTGTTGTGTAAGTGGTGCTGGAGTTCGAACCTGCGTCCTTGCACATGCCAGGCAAGCGCCAGAACCGATGAGCCACGGCTCCAGCCCCCAACTCCAATTTTTTTTAAGAGAGAGGGACAGTGAGAGAGACAGAGAAAGAGAGAATCAATTTTTATTTATTTTTCCATTTGGCCTTTGTTTCTCAGACATTTAGTTGTGTATGTGGTGCTGGGGTTTGAACTCATGTCCTTGCGCATGCAAAGCAAGTGCTTTAACTGCTGAGACACCATTTCAACCCCCAACTCCAAAGTTTTTGACTTCAGCAACTGGAAGGACAGAAGTGCCACCTAGAGATGGGCAATATTTAAAAACGAACTAGGTGGAGCTGGGCCCGGGGATGCACACCTATAATCCCAGTGGCTCGGAAGGCTGAGGCAGAAGAATCACCAGTTCAAATACAGCCTTAGCAACTAAGTGAGACCCTATCTCAAAATAAAAAAGACTGGGAATGTTGCTCAGTGACTAAGCACCTCTGAGTTTACTCCCTGGTACCAAAGAGAGAGAGACACACAGTGAGAGAACACTGGGTGGAGTGGAAAACCAGGAACTTTGTGTGAACATTATCTGAGTTCATTTGTTCCACTATAGCAAAATATCTAAGACTGGGTAATTGATAATCAATTTATAGTAGTGAGTCACTTAATGGTGGGGTTATATTCAGAGAAATGTATCATTATGGAATTTCTTACTGGCACAAGTATCACAGAATTTACATACACAAACCTAGATGGTACATACCTAAATTAGCTACATGGTACTGCCACTGTCATATATGCAGTCCATACTGACAAAAAGGTTGTTACGTGTCACATAACTATATTTCTTACAATTCTGGAGGCTGGGAAGATCAAGGCATTCATAGCTTCAATGCCTGGTGAAGGCCCATATGTTCTTTGAAATGGTAACTTAAGTGCTGTATCCTTGTATCTTTGTGTGGAAGAAGAAATGACAGGTCAGAAAAAGGACTGTGGGAGACAGCTCTCTGGTTGAATCCTGGGCGCTTAACCATTGAGTCACATCCCCAGCCCTTTCTAATTTTTATTTTGAGACAGGATCTCACTAAGTTGCTAAGGCTGGCTTTGAACTTGAGATCTTTCTGACTCAGCCTTCCAAGCTACTGGGAGTGCAAACCTTTACCAGGCTGAAGGCTAAAAAGAATTTAAAAATAAAAAATAATAATAAAAAAATAAGGTCATTAATCCTATTGAGAAGGGTCAGGCCCTCATGACCTATTCATTGCCCAGAGGCCCCAACTCTTAATACCACCACCTTGGTAATTAGGGTTCAACCTATAAATTTTGGAGGGACACATACATTCACACTATAGCCAATGTGTTACTTTGAAGATGCTTGTTAAATATCCAAGAGGAAATGCTGAATAGCCACTTGGATAGATGCATCTGACCTTTATACCTGAAGCTCAGATATAAATTTGGAAATCTTCAACAAGGGGGCAAGTATTTCAAGAAGGAGGAAAGTTACTATGTTTAGAATGCTGCTGAAATGTCAAGCAAAATTAGGAATGAAGACTGAAAACTGGCCATTTGATTTGAAAACACGGAGATTTGTTTGAGACCACAAGAGGCACAATTTTAGTGGAGTTATAGTGGCAACAGCTTGATTGAAGATGATTTAAGAGAGGAAGGGAGGGGCTGGAGCAGTGGCTTAGCAGCTACATGCTTGCTGTACAAAATGAAGTGTCAGAGCAAAAAAAGCCACATGAAAAACTAACTAAAATTGATTCTCTCTCTCTCTCTCTCTCTCTCTCTCTCTCAATGTCCCTCTCTCTCTTTAGAAAAAAGAGAGGAAGGGAGAGTAATTAGGAAAGTGAGTATAGACAGCTCTTTCAGGGAATTTTGCTCTAACTGGAAGAGAAATGGGCAGAAGCTGGAAAGGGAAGAGGTGAACAGAAGACTTTACTTTTAGACTAGTAAATATGGTAATATGGAGATAAGAAGGTCTTGATGCAAGAGAGAGATGGAAATTCATGGAGTTGTTTTAAAATTTTTTGCAGAACTGGGGATCAAACCTAGGGTCCTGCACATCCCAGGCAAATGCTCTAACATTGAACAATATCCCTAGGCTGGAGTCATTTCGTTAATCCATTAAGTCCCAAATTTTCAATTTCATGTATATTTCAATGGAATTGACACAGGTGCATTAAAACAGATTGGAGAATACAATCTAGAGCTTTTTATATAATTTATTATCATAGATAATATTAATGAATACTATCACAAATCATTCACCTATTGCTTTTCTAAAAACATAAAATTTATTACAAAGTTACCATATGTGGTATATTTTTTGCTCAACTTAGGTTTTTTAGATATTACATTAATGGCATGCTGGGACATAATGGGTAAGTAAGTGAGAAAAGACAGATTAAAAGGCATGAATGGAGCTATTAAATGAGGCAACCAGGATTTGAACCACATCTTATTTTGCTAGTTCCAGTGGGCATGGCAATAGTCCCAACTACTTGGGAGACTAAAGCAAGAGGAATTGCTTGAGCCCAGGAGTTTGAGGCCAGCCTAGATAATATAGCAGGACCCTATTGAGAGAGAGAGAGAGAGAGGAAGAGAAAGAAGCCAGCCATAGTGGCACACTCCTGTAATCCCAGCATCTTGGGAGGCTGAAGCAGGAGGACCTCAAGTTCAAAGCCAGGCTCAGCAACTGAGCGAGGCCCTAAACAATTTGGCAAGACCCTGTCTCAAAATACAATTTAAAAGGGCTGGGGATATGGCTTGGTGGTTAAGCACTGTTGGGTTCAGTCCCTGGTACGAACACACAGACACACACACAAAGGCAACAAAATGAAAGAAAAGAAACAATAAATCTCTCTTCAAAGCCTCTTATTATCAAGTTATAGTGCTACTCAGGCAATATCCATTAAGAATCTCCGGGCACTCAACTCAGCCTTTTCCATCACATACTCAGGCAATTGCTAACCTGGGATTCAGGCCACCATTTCCACTTCCTTTTTGATTCGGGGAAGAATCAAATCTATAAAACATAACTCTGGCTTGTCTTCTGATTACCTAAAAGCTCTCCCTTCCCCATTCTGATTTCACTTGTCATCATAAGAAGAAGGCTCTAAGAGAGGCCAGTACGTGCTTGTACTTTTTTGTAGTACTGGTCTAATGGGTGGAGGACACCATTTCTCTCCCTGCCAATTTTCCTCTGCAGACCTCTAATGTTGTTCTCACTGGTTGTTATAGCAATCCTATAAGCAATAGTCATTTCTGCAGGTGCTTTTCACCTGCCCAGAGGAATAGGCAAGAATATTGGTTGATGGGAATGATGAAGTGGGTTGAAATTAGGGTAATGTCATGGAGAACCTGATGTAACTATTTCTCTGTAGGGTTGGAGAACAGCCAAGGGAGTCCCCTTAGCACAGGCAAGTCATTTTCCCCACCTTCCCTTTGCTAGCCACAAGATTCATATCTATTATTCTGAGATGCTTGGAAAAAATTATGGGTTATTCAAACTGGCAAGGATATCTAATCCCAGAGAAGTGACCAGACCCAGAACAGTAGGGGCCAATGATGGGAGACTGATAAAAATATCTGCCAACTTTTCAAGTCAGGTGGCATTACTCAAATATTTGTAGACTGGCCTGGCATAGTGGCACACACCTGTAATCCTAGTGAGTCAGGAGGCTGAGACAGGAGGATTGCAAGTCTGAGGCTAGCCTCAGAAACTCAGAAAAGCCCTAAGCAACTTAACAAGACTGTCTCAAGACAAAAAATAAAAAGTGCTGCGGATGTGGCTCAGTGATTGTGTCCCTGGGTTTAGTTCCAATTAGGCTGTTTTTGAAAGTAAATATACTTCTCTCTGCCAGAGGACAGGAGGAAATAGGAGACAGAGTGAACAAGAGAAAAAAGATAAAAGTTGGAAGGATAGAGCAGTAAGAGATGTTGGAAGAGCATCAGAAAGAAACAGGAAGTGAAGACTCAGGCTTTTTGTGCTTAATGCTAAGAATTTGGCTCCTTTACCAATAAGTGCAAGCTATAAAAATAGTATTTCTGCCAACCCCCACCCCAGTTTGCACAAATACACACTTCAGTGCAAAATTTATGACCTTGAATGTTTACCTCAGAGCAAAATGAAAACAAAGAAGTCATTTTTCTGCCATAATTCTAAGTTATTCCTCTTGTCCTCTTCCTATATTTGCAGGGCCTGCAACCAATATAGTACTCAGCATCTGCTTCTAAGAACCACCTTGGCTGGCATCCATTATAAATACCGTATATTAAGAGCTCATGTAGTGCAATTGGAGCACAGTATTATTTTATTCATTTCTTAATCTAATCTACTGCCTTTAGATACTGGAAATGAGAATTAGTCAGAGTCTAATCTCTCCAGGGATGTTTTACTTTCCAGGCAAGCCTAGTCTGTCTCCTATAGAAAGTGAGGTGAAATCCAATATTTAGATGATGTGTCAGAAAAGGAAAGGAAAAGAGGCCAGTGAGGTTGGGGAGAAGCTCAGAGCATGCAAATAGCCCTAGAATGGTGATAAATGTTTTTCTAAAATAAACATTTTGGGGAGCTCCCTTCTGTGTAGTCGACATCACCAATCCCAAACATGATGTGGCTCTGTTAAAATAAGCTTCAGTGATTTCCTTGGACCCAATTGAAGGGAAAAAATGAATGGAGAAAAAAGAGAATAAATAATGCCAGGGTTGGAGGGTAAAACTCAGTGTTAGAGCAATTTCCTAGCATGCATGAGACCCTGAGTTTAATCCCCAGCACATGAAAGAAAGAAAGAAAAAGAAAGAACTAAGAAAAATAAACAATGCCATGAGAAATATCTCATTCTTTCCTCTATTTTTTTTGTTTCTTTCTTTCGTCTTTCTTTTGCTTTAAATAATTGAATATTTATTAGGGCATGATTTCTGCACTCAGAGTTATTCTGATCTTTGCTTTTCGAACTCAATCATCAATTGGTCTTTTTCACTTATAAATCCTATATATGATGAACTTTTTCTATTGGCTTTAAGCTTTTTATTTTGAAATAATTATAGAATGACATGCAATTGTAAGAAATATTGCAGAGATTCCAAATATCTTTTATCCAATTATATCTGTTTTGTAAAGTTTAATTAGAGTTTATTATAGAGGATTCCTGGCTCTTCGTGCATATGATTAAGTTCATACAATATTCTGCTGTACAGTCCTGAAGAATCAGGGAATGCTGTGGGCAATAGCCTATCAAAATGGCCCATTCCAAAGGAGAACAGAAAAGCTGCTTTTGAGTCTCATGAAGTCACTGCAGCTCATTTTTCACCTGCCTTGGTGACAAATTGCACCTTTTTTTTTACACAGAGTTCCTGCAAATGATTCTAAGCCAGATTAAAGGAAATATCAAATATGCAAAGGCATGGAATCTATAATTGTGCTGGGGACTGATAGCATATCACGAGCTGTGTGGGTCACACACACGCCATGCTGTGTATCCTTAACAGGGGAAGGAGGGCATCTGGAGATGAAATATGGAGCAAAGAACAGATGGAGGTTTGAAGAAGAGAAGAGGTGGAGGAAGGCGGCAGGAAGTAGCCCTGAAATTAAGGCTCTGCCACAAAGAATAGCACAAAGTGGAGGAGGCTCTGGAAAGTGGCTGAGGTGCATGGAGATGAACTAAGAATGAGAATAAAATGTTCATTTTAAGAATCACTGACATATATATGTGATTAGCATGCTAGGGGCCTATCCAAAGACAAAATGGGGACTCCTGTCTCTTAATTCCTGTTTTTTCCTGCCTTTGTTTCCTTAGAAACAAATCCATCAATATCTGGAGAGTAACATCTAAGAAAGAACTGCTCTGAAGAGATTTAATCCCCAAATTCCTTGAATGCAGATGTCTGCTATGTCAAGTGAGTCCTTGGAAGAGCTAAATCACTTCCTTATTTGAAGCAGGGAGTAAAAAAACTCCACCTTTCATGGTAGGAGGAGTTATGCTGAACTGCTCAGATGACTCCAGGAATGAAACTGAGATCCTGGGCTGAAACCCCCTGTGGCCTGTTCCCTTCTTTGCTTCCATCCCCAAAGAGTAGAGATTGTACCCCTATCTACAATTGGATTCTCCACACCTAGTCACTCATCCAGCAAAAAGGAGCCACAGTTCACATGAGACTCTGAGCAAGAGGCAGGGTGGTGTGTGGTTAGCTGGATAGACTCTGAATTTAGACAAATCTGGCAGGGAAACTTGCCCTTCTACTTACTACCAGTGGGCAGTAAGTAAATCTCATTCTCTCTCTCTCCCTCTCTCTCCCCCTCCCCCTCAGTTTCCTCCTAGGGTTGAGATAATTGAGCACGTAACTACTTAATAAAGGATAGCTGTTACTATTTTTATCATTATTAATAATGGGTGTAGGTTGAGATCCAAGCGTAAATTTGGAAGCTTATTACTACTGTTATGCTTCTCTTCAAGGTTTCTCAGAAGAGGGGCTGGAGCAGTCACTCCATTATTCATTAACACCAAGCTTCTTCCCAGTCTGTCTATACACCACTTATTTAAGTAGATCTTAAACTTTAGTGTCGGGGCTGGAGCAGTGGCTTGGTAGTTACAGCGCTTGCCGGGCATGCAGGAATACACGGGTTCAAACCCCAGCACCACGTACACAAAAGTGTCAGAGCAATGAAAGTCATGTGAAAAACTCAATAGAAATTGATTCTCTCTGTTTCTCTCTCTCTCTCTTTCTTACTGTACTTCTCTCTCAACAAAAAAGATTTCTCAGAAGAGGTACAAATACCTGGCCCTGGGACACCCTTTAACTCACTCCAGGAGGAGACACTATAATCAATCGGCCTTAGTAAATCTCAAGTCAAATGAAATCTCTCTCCCTTCCCCATCTGACTGAACTGCTGGAGCCATGAATCGAAGCTCTTGGCCTCCCCACAGGAAGGGACTGATAGCTTTATCTTCACATGTAACAGGGAGGAGATAGAGACCTGAATGCTCATTTTACAGACAGAGTACCCCATGAGGATAGGGGACTTGCCTAGAGCTGAAATGGATGTGGCCAACAGCTCTCAGAATCCTCCAGGGGTTCTGAGCTAGCTTTCCAAAACTGCTTTCAGCATATTGATTTCTGACAGTGTTGCACTTCAGGAAAAGAGCAACTACAAACTGCCAGCTTGCCCACATCTCAAAATCATTTGCACATGTAGCAGATGCTTGGATTTCCTTTTAAATTTTCATCTTCTTTTCCCTCCAGGAAAGTATGTGGTTTCTAATAACACTCCTGCTATGTTGTGGCAGTACAGGATGTCAGTTCCACCTGAGGCCACAGATGTGAAAGTGTAGACGACAGAAATTTTCCCACTTGATTCACTTGGGGTAGATGTGATTTCTGCCTCAGGATTAAAACATGAATATTTGGAATTAAAAATGGAGGAACCCCTAAAGTAAGCAGTTATTGTACCAGACAATGTACTATCTACTTTACATACATATTATCTCATTGATCTTCACAACCACAATGTATAGCATATGACATCTGAGGAAAAGGCTCTGAGAGATTAAGCTACTTATCTGGGGTTGCAAGAACTCACCATTGGCAAGGATTTGAAAGCACATCTCTCTGATTTCAGGTCCACTTTATTCATTTACTTTGTTATTCAAATACTGATTCATGAAATAAGCCCATTTTTACTTTACTTTCTTTCCTTCTTTTCTTTCATAATGGGGATTGAACCCAGAATGTTCTACCACTGAGCTATATCCTCAATCCCTGCCCCCTGCCTTTTTTTTAAACACCGAGAGAGACAAATTTTTTCATCTTTTTTTTGTTTTTCCTTTATTTACTTGTGTATGCAGTGCTGGAGGTCAAACCTGGGACCTCACATATGCCAGGTAGGTGCTCTAATGCTGAGCCATTTCTCCAGCCCAATATACACCCCTTTTTTTGAGACAAGATGTTACTAAGTTCCTGATGATAGCCTTGAACTTGCAATCCTCCTGCCTGAGTCTCCTAAATCACTGGGATTATGATTGTGTGCCACTGTGCCAGGCTCCATTTTTACTTTTCTGTTAATTTCAGCATCAGGGACTTAAAATATTTCTTGCAACAGTCAACCTCAGTAAAAGCAAAGGATGTGCATTTGTGCATTCTAGTGCTTGAAATATTTATTGTCTGTGAAATTTTAACTATAAAATATTTGTTCATACAATTTATTTGGAACATAGCAACACTATATACATCTTTATTAAAATGACAACAATGATAACAATAGCAAAGGATGTAAAATACAGCCAAAAGAAATGAGTCTTCCTCAGGAAGATATTGGGTCTTCCATCTTCCATGTATCTGTGACTAGCTTTGTCGGGAATGAATCAGTTCACGTCTATTCACTGGAGCAATCCCTTCATTACCGTATCATGGTTGAGACAGAAAACAGATAAATGAGCAAGGAATCCATGGTTCTAAACTACAGCCCCAACTCATAAGACATCAACCTTCCTAGTTGTTTTGAAAGAATGTTAAAACTAGAAGGGAATTTAGAAGTGAGTAACTAAAATTCTTTATTTTTCGAGAAACAAAGCTGAGGGCTGGAGCTGTGGCTGGGCTGTTCTGGCGGTTATGGTGCTTGCCTGTCATGTGCGAGGATTCGAGTTCAAGCCCCAGCACCACATACACAACTAAATGTCAAAGCAATGAAAATGAAAAACTAAATAAAATTGATTCTCTCTCTCTCTCTTTCATCAAAAAAAAAAAAAGAGAGAAGAAAAGAAAGTGGAGACACAAAGAGTAATTTGTTTAAGCTAGTCAAATTCAACTCAGATGTCCTTTCCACCAGTTCCCTTCTGTACAGTAATCACCCTTTATCTGGGATGTTTTTTTCTATAGTTTATTACCTATCATCATAGTCAGTCTGAAAAGATTACATGGAAAATTCTAGAAATAAACAATTCATAAGTTTTAAATTGTGTATAATTCTGAGTAGCATGATGCAGTCTCATGCCCTTCCTCCCTGCCCTGCCTGGGATGTGAATCATCCCATTGTACAGCATTTTCATGGTGTATATGCTACCCACCCATTCATCACTTAGTAGTTATCTGATCAATTGTTCTGGTATCACAGTGTTTGTGTTCAATTAATCCATATTTTCTTTAATAATAGCCCCAAAGTACAAGAGTGATGATGTTGGCAATTTGGAAATAACAATGAGAAATTATGAAGTGCTAACTTTGCATGAAAAGGTGAAAGTTCTCAACTTAATAAGAAAAAATTATAGCTGAGGGAAAGAAAAAAATTGTATGCTGAGGTTGCTTAGATCTATGATAAGAATGAATCTTCTATTTGTATACTTGTGAAGAAGGAAAAGAAATTTAGGTTAGTTTGCTGTTGCACCTCACACTGCAAAAGTTTTGATAGCAATGAGTGATAACTGCCTAGTTCAGATGGAAAAGGCATTAAATTTCTGTATGTAAGAATAGGAAAAAAACACAGTGTACAGAAGGGTCAGTACAGGTCTTAGAAAGTATCTCCTACAGATCAAGGGACTGCTGTACTTCCAACTACTTGGCACTACTGTCCATCAAGGCTTTTTCTGGCTCTGTCAAGGGCAGAGAGAGTCCTGAAAAGTTCCCTCCTTTACATAGCATGCCTCAGCAAGTTTTTGGCTCTGCTTGAGCCCATGATATTTAACCACAGACTTTTCTTGGAACTCCTGGAAGAGAAACAATTGCCTGATTGCTTCATGATTTAAATAGCCAAATAATGCCAAATTGGATTTCTGATGACAACCTAAGTGGTACCTTAGGACTATATGCCAGAAAAGCATTTCTCCAATGATGAGCAATTAATGAAATTAAAGGAAGGTTTAACTTTGGAAGCTTGAGGAATAATTTGTTAGTATTACACTTTTTCTTGCACTTGGCCTGGACATTCTACATTACAAATAAAGGGTTTAATAATATAGACGTCTGCTTAAAATTAATTTGCCCTAAAAGCCAAAGGTTTTTCTTGTGCTGCTACAGAAGTTTTTCCTTTCTTAGTGTGTACCTGATACATGTTCTTCATAGGTTTTCTTTTGGGAAACATGACTTTCCCATATTGTCTTAAGGTTTAATGATGCCTACAATAATCCCAGTGACTTGGAAAGTTGAGGCAGGAGAATCACAAATTCAAGGCTAGCTGATGCAACTTAGGGAGACTCTGCCTGAAAAAAAAAGAAAAGAAAAAGAAAGAAAAAGACTGAGGATGCAGCTTAATGGTAAAGCACCCCTGGGTTCAATCCCCAAGACCACACATGCACACACACACACACACAAACACACACACACATACACACACACACATACACACATTTAAAGATGGTATTCATCTCTTGATTTGATCTGATGAATCAGCAATATTGCAAAGATCTTCATGTGTAGTCTCATTTGTTCTGGAGATATTCTTGTGAAACAAGGAGAGGTTAGGATTTGTGCCTTTCTGCCAAATATGAAGCAAACAATTTAAGTGAAGGTCTCAATGTTAGAATCTGAACAGTTTCTGTCTCCTAACACAGTATATTTCTCAGGTAGTAGGTCAGATTTCTTACCAAGAGGTACAGTGGAGAGTAAGTGAAAATTGCTGCTAGAGGGATCAAATAGGTTAGAAGTTAGGGGTCTAAATAATGAAACAAATAAAATATCCTCCAGATACTAGGGAACCAAACAAAAAAGTTAGCTTGATACCTGGAGACTATCGGAGACTTTACAAATAAAATTCAAATGCTAAATTACAAAGTTATAGAAAGGAAACTTTTAAAATAAATCCAGGACTACAATAGCACATACATGAAATCTCAGCTACTTGAGATGCTGAGGTAGGAGAATCATTTGAGCCTAGAAGTTTAAGGCCAGTATGGGCAATACAGTCTTCCATCTCTTAAAAATAAATAAATAAATAAATAATAAAATCAAGCTAGAAAGTAGAATGCAAGGATTGTGATTTTCTACTTCTAACAGCTCTGGATTCCCCTGTTTTTTCCCCTCCTGGTCCTTGGGATTGAACCCAGGGCCCTGAGTATGCTAAGCATATGCTCTAATACTAAGCTATACCCCAAGGCAACAGAGCTCTGATTTAAGAACTTTGCACACTGTGGGAGCTCAAGTAATGTTACCTCAAGCTTAAGGCCCTAAATGGAGAGGGGAAAAAAAGAGTAACATTGCATCAATATGACTAAGCCCATTTTAAAATAGTTATATAGCTGGGCATGGTGGCACACTCTTGTAATCCCAGTGACTCAGGAGGCTGAAGCAGGAGGATCGTGAGTTCAAATTCAGCCTCAGCAACTTAGCAAGACCCTAAGCAACTTAGTGAGACCCTGTCTCAAAATAAAAAAATAAAATAAAATGGCCTGACGATGTGGCTGTGTGGTTAAGTGCCTCTAGGTTTAATCCCTGGTACTGAAAAAAAAAGTTATATAACTGGGTGCAATGGCACATGCATATAATCCCAGCAACTCAGAAGGCTGAGGTAGGAGGGGTGCAAGTGTGGGTGTAACCTCAGCAATGTAGTGAATCCCTGTATCAAAATTTTAAAAAAGAATAAAAAGGGCTAGGGATGGAATGCAGTGGTAGACCACTGCTAGGTTCAATCCCCACTGCCAATAAAAGAAAGTTACACAATTTTTACTACAGGATCACAAGTTCAAAGCCAGAATCAAGCAATTTAGTCAGGCCCTTAGCAACTTAATGAGACCCTGTCTCAAAAAATAAATGGGCTGTGGATGTGGGTCAGTGGTTAAGTACCCCTAGGTTCAATCCCTGGTACTAAAACAAAACAAAATAAAACACAAACAGAAGCCCATACAAACAAAAGCAGAACAACACACACAAAAAAACTATGCTGTGGATTGTTCCATCTACTCTGTAGGCAAGGAAGAAGGATAGCTTGAGCCTAGGAGTTTGGGCCAACCTGGCAACCTGACTCATTTTTTTTTTAAAGAGAGGACAGTGAGTGAGAGAGAGAGAGAGAGAGAATAAATTTTTATTGAGTTTTTCACATGGCCCTCTTTGCTCCGACACTTAGTTATGTACATGGTGCTGGGGTTTGAATCTGTGTACTTGTGCATACCATGCAAACACCAAAACTGCTGAGCCACTGCTCCAGGTCCCTGACTCTTTAAAAAGGAAGAAAAATATTAAAAGCACTGATATCTTTGTTGACTACTAGCTAATCTACCAAGAGACTCTGCCTGTACTTTCTCAGTGATATGAACCACTAAGAGGCAATATTATGTAAGGGTCAAGGACACTGGCTTTGAAGTTAGCAGATCTGGGATGAAATCCTAGTTTCAGCATTTACAGGTATTACAGAGCTTCATTTTTCATTTGTAAAATGTGGAGCATAATAAGAGTAACTACCTCTCAGGGCTATTTTGTCATGAGGCTTAAATGAGATACTATATGTACAAGCATTTGATCACTTAACGGTGCCAGATACTCTTGCCATAGTGACTAAACCCATAGTAATTTTCATTCTTGGTTTTAAGAAATACTTATCTATTATGGTTTGGGTCGTAGATATCCCCAAAATGTTATGTGCTAAATGGTTGATTGGCAGCCTGTGTTGCTTTTAGGAGGTTGCCGAATCTTTAGGAGTTGGGGCCTACCAGAAGCAAATTAGCTCATTGGGGGCATGTCTTTAAAGGGTATATTTGGCTAGGTATGGTGATACACACCTGTAATCCCAGCAATTTGGGAGGCTGAGGCAGGAGGATCAAGAGTTCCAAGCCATCTCAAAAAATAAATGGGCTAGGGGCTGGAGCAGTGGTTTGGTGGTTATGGTGCTTGCCTGGCATGTGCAATTACACGGGTTCAAACTCCAGCATCCACATACACAACTAAGTGTCAGAGCAACGAAAGCCATGTGAAAAACTCAATAAAAATTGACTCTCTCTCTATCTCTCTATCTCTTGGTCTCTCTGTCTCTCTGTCTGTCTCTCTCTCTCTCACTGTCCTTCTCTCTTAAAAAATAAAAAATAAATAGGCTGCAGATTCTTTTTTTTTTTTTTTGGTACCAGGGATTAAACCCAGGGGAGTTTAACCATTAAGCCACAACCCCAACATTTTTATTTGTTTTTTTTTTGTTATTTTGACACAGTGTCTCACTAAATTGCTTAGGGCCTCACCAAGTTGCTGAGGCTGGCTTTGAACTTCCCATCCACTTCCCTCAGCCTCCAGAGCAGCTTGGATTACAGGCATGCATGCCACCATTGGGTTTAATCTTTCTTATTTTTAAATTCTCTCCCTATATGGATTTCACTCTCCTCCAGGGCAGGGATTACCCACAGGTCTAGCACATTCTTCTGCACAAAATAGAGGCTCAGTGAATATATGTGGAATGAATGCTGGTGTTGAATGAATGGGAGGGAGAGAAACAGTGAGCAGACAGTAGAATCAAAACAAAGGCTTCTCTCTTCATTCTCCTCCAGTTTATTTTTACTGTTAACACTTCATATAATATTAGGATTGTGCATTGTTTCCTGCTTGTGGGAGATCATGCATGCATTTGACTTTCAGGTTCCATTGTGGATAGAAGGGAAGGAGTGTATTCAAAGAATAAAGTGCAGGAGATAAAGTCAGATGGCCAAGTCAGAGTAAAAACCTTGCTCTGGCTCATACTGTTGAAAGAGCGCTGGATCTGGAGTACACCAAGTTCTTGTCTTTGCTCCTCCACTAACTTATATGACGTTAAACAGGTCACTACACTTTTCTGAGACTCAGAATTTTAGGTATTTAGTTAGCCAGGAATGGGTGAGCAGGTAAAGGACTATGAAGGGCGACTGAAAAAAAGTCAGGGACCCTTTATCCGACAGGCAAGCACCTGGACTTGCAGGTCGAAACTTTCCTTAGCCATAATTACATCCCCTTAACAGAGAAACTGTCAAAACAACCAATCACTCTTGGAATCCAAACACTAAGACCCTGAAAAAGAAAGGTTGCTAAGGGCCAAAGTTTAAAAAATTGATGGGGGGCAGGGAATTGGGGCAAAAACAGGGGGAGTCAATTTCCATAAAGACATCAATTCTGTGAACACCACATGATCCTCTCTTGGAGGTGGTCCGTTTCAGTTCCTATGCTGTCAGTCCAAAGTCAAAAGGTGGACCTATGTGGAACTCTCTGGAAACTTCCCTGTGACCCTCTCCCCCAATAAAACTGTAGGGCAGGAGGACTGCACCACCCTTCTCTCTGAGAGGACCTACTCTCTTCCTAGAGAGTGTCTCTTCTTCCCTTTTCCTACCCCTTCTAATAAACTCATGTCCATTACTCTGAGCTACATGTCTGAAGTCTTTCTGGCATGTTCACAAGAAATGGTGAAGAGTGGGGCCTCTGTGGCTGTCTCAGTTTTGGGATAGGCCTTTGTCCTGTGACAAAATGTTCAGTGGTTCAAAAAAGGTAATGATTTCCGGGCTGGAGCAGTGACTCAGAGATTAGGACACTTGCCTGACATGCACGAGTACGCAAGTTCGAACCCCAGCACCATGTACACAACCAAGTGTCTGAGGAATGAAAATCACATGAAAAACTAAAAAAAATTCTTCTCTTTCTCTCTCACACTGTCCCCTCTTTCTTTAAAAAAAAAAGTAATGATTTTTGTTGTTTCATGACACAGAATTCCACAGGAAGTCACTTGAGCTCATAATTGGGAAGAAGGCACTTTGGCAAAAAGAATTTAGGGCATTGTCTGCACAAGCAGAAAGGTGTCTCATAGCCTCAAGTCAGGTAGATAAGTTGCCTCCTTTAGGATTCCAAGAAGACTGGGATGAAAAGGCAAGGAGATGAAGTTCATAGAATCATAGTTTAGAACCAGCAGGTATCTTAGAGACCATTTCTAGTCCAACTACTTCATTTTGCCTGGAAAGTCATCCTCAAGGTTTGGCTGAACTGAGCCTGGATTTCAGGTTCCCTTCTCACTTTGTGCCACAAGGCGCTCCTAACAAAAACAAAGTTTGTTTGCTCTTGTTA
>PVKS010039513.1:0-17271 GCA_004027875.1 Aplodontia rufa | reverse complement strand
GCCCCCAGCCAGGGTCCAAGATGTGCTGTGAAGTGTGGGCTACCTGAAGCCACGCCCCCAGCCAGCCTAACAAATGTATAGGTTCTGTTTTTTTTTCAAGATAGAGGGACAGTGAATGAGAGAGAGAGAGAAAGACAGAATCAATTTTATTTAGTTTTTCACTTGACTTTTGTTGCTCAGACACTTCGCTGTGTACGTGGTGCTGGGGTTTGAACCCGTGTACTAGCGCATGCTAGACAAGCGCTGTAACCACCAGGCCACCGCTCCAGCCCCAATGTATAGGTGCTTTAGAAATTAAAAATAGGACTACCCTATGATCCAGCAGTCCCACTACTAGGTGTATGTCCAAAGGAAATGAAATCAGTATGTTGAAGAGACATCTGCATTCCTGTGTTCATTGCAGCACTGTTCACAGTAGACAAGAAACAGAAACAGCCAGCGTGTCCATCAACTTATGAACAGATAAAGAAAATGTGGTACATACACACCATGGAATACTATTCAGCCGTACAAAGATTGAAATCCTGTCATTCACACAACATGAATGGAAACAGAAGATAATTCAGTGAAATAAGTCAGACACAGAAAGACGGATACCACACAATCTCACTCAAATGTGGAATACAAAAAACAGTATCTTATATAGAAGTGAGAGTGAAGTGGTGATGAGCCGATGCTGGGGAGAGTAGGAGGGAGGGAGGAGTGGTGGAAGATGGATCGATGGGTGCTGAGTTACAGTTAGGAGCAAGAGGCTCTGATGGGCTGTTGCTCAGAAAGGTGTCTACAGATGACATGGTACTGTACACTTCATAAACCAAGGGTTTCGACTCTTTTCACCATAAAGAAATGATAAATGTTTGAGGGTATAGATATGTTTAACCTGATATAAGTATTACACAATCTATTACAGGTATTGAAACATCACATGGTATCCCATTAACATGAATAATTTAAAATATGATGGCACATTAAATTTTTTTAAAGAAAATCTTGCATAATAATAGTTTTTTGTGGAAAAAAAACAGATTAGGGTCTTAAAATTAGCAGCAGTTTTGTGCCTTGTTTCTGTGTTTTATAAGTCGACAATATCTTTTCCACTTTACTCATAATGCTGCCCACCATTTGGTTTTGATCATACTCTGTCCTATGAAGCACTTTGATATTAACGTAATGAATTGCTGAAACATTTCATCAGCTTTTTTTGTCTTTTTTAAAGAAAGAGGGATAGTGAGAGAGGAGAGAGAGAGAGAGAGGAAAAACAATCAGTTTTATTTAGTTTTTCATCAGGTTTTCATTGCTCTGACACTTAGTTGTATATGTGGTGTTGGGCTGTGAACCTGGGTCCACATGCATGCCAGGCAAACCCAGTAACTGCTGAACCACCGCTCCAGCCCCATTTCATCAGCTTTTAAGTAGCATTTGGTGAAATAGACTCATGAGATAGTATCTTCTCCTAGGACAGAAAAGGGATAAACAAGCCTTTTTTAGTCTGAGATAGCAGAATGGTTTGGTCAGTTTAAGAGCCTCAATTGTTATGCTTTTACAACAACATAATTTGCTTCAGTCTGCTTAGCTTTCAAGCACAGTTCTTCCTTTGATAATGTTGGGTTGCTATTTTGATGCCGGTCATTTTGCTATTGCACTTTTCCTCATCAAAAAATATTCACCGTTCACCTCCACGTATTCTCTGTTTGATGTTGATATTATAGGCTGCAGATGCACACCAACTTTTATCTTTGAACTTAGGTGCACTTTTCAGAGTATGGAACATGAGTAGTTGAGGTGAATCAATATTGAGATATCTTTATTCCTCACATTGCCTGGCCTGAGAATGTGTCTGTGATAGTGTCACAGGCTGTTTTCCCACCTTCCTTTGCACAGTTGCCCCTCTCCCACATTTGTAAAATAAAGACAGACTGCTCATCCATCTTACAAAAGTTCATTAGCCTGGGCAAAATCAAGGACAATTGAAAATATTGGTGTCTGTGTTAAGATAGAGAATAACTGAATAACACTATCTGAGGGGATGACTGGAAAATAATTTCTTTTGCAATTCAAATAATTTCTAATATTTTGCTGTCAACAAAAACAGAAGATTTCATTGAGCTTTCTAAGTCACTAATAGATCATTAATGTATTTTTGGTGGCAGATTACTATTATCTTTGTAAAATAACTCAAAAAGATTTCAAAAAGTGGAGAAGAAATTGCTGTGAATAGGCTTCCATTCTCACCTTTACATTAATTACTTTCTCACCACTTAAAGTTATAAAACAAAAAACTGAGATAGAAATGAAGCAAACACCTGTTTCATTCTGGCAATAATAGTTACTGCATGGAAATATGAGCTAATCACAAAAGCAAAATTTTGCCCATCTATTTAGGAGGTGCATGTACAACAAAATTTTCTTTCTTACCTTTAAGAATTTTTAAAATCAAAACTTGCAGTCAGGTGTGATGGCACATACCTGTAATCCCAGCTACATGGAGGCTGAGGCAGGAGGATTACAAATTGGAGGCCAGCTTAGGCAATTTAGTGAGACCCTGTTCCTCAAAATAAAAAGGGCTGGGGATGTAGCTAAGTGGTAGAGTGCCCCTGAGTTCAATCCTCAGAATTGGATGGGGGGAACCCCAGCAAGGGGGCAAATAGTGTTCAAATCCTTTTGAGACAGTCAAAACCAAAAAATATTTTAATAGCATAATATTTCCATTCATGAAAGGGATTCATCTGTTAAGGGGTAGGATAGTAATACCCAAAATCCATTAAATACATAAGAATACAAAATATGTCACTGAAATAGTAGGAAAAGTAAGACATTGTGTTGTACTACCTTAAGGTGATGTAATTGGCCTTTAATGTCTACTTTTTAAAATCAAGGTTAGGGTTTGTGTTCCAAGTGTGTTTAATAGCCATGCTCTAAACTAGGCAAAAGACAGAAAGGAAAGGAGATGTGGGCAGAGGAGACCTGAGTTAGGGACAATCTATTCTTTATCTTTTTTCTAAAGAGAGAGGGACAGTGAGAGAGAGAGAGAGAGACAGAAGGAACTTTATTTAGTTTTTCATGTGGCTTTCATTGCTCTGATGCTTCATTGTGTACGTGGTGCTTGGGTTTGAACTTGTGTACTTGCACATGCCAGGCAAGTGCCATAACTGCTTAGCCACTGCTCCAGCCCTCTCTGCAGTCTTTTTTTTTTTTTTTTTTTAAGAGAGGGACAGTTAGAGAGAGACAGAAAATCAATTTTTTATTTAGCTTTTCACATGGCTTTTGTTGCTCTGGCACTTAGTTGTGTACATGGGTACTGGATTTTGAACCCACATACTCGTGCATGCCAGGCAAGCACCTTAACTGCCAAGCCACCACTCTAGCCCCTGCAGACTTCTTGTTTTTTGTTTTTTTCAGGGCTGAGGACTGAACTCATGGCCTTGTGACCCTGTAGACTTCTTAAGTGAGGGTTTATTAGCTGGCTATAAGTATTTGTAGGATTATATTGTATAAATTAATTTCAGTCATTTGGTAAATGTGAATTATGTATGATTACTTTCTGGTTGACACAGAAGAAGAATGTGAAAGAACGAAGTATCACAGGTGAAAGAAAGAGGGAGAAGGGGATATTTACAAAGGTGGGAAGCAAAGGGTTAAGATTTGAAGGCTACAAATAGAAGCAGAAAATGAGGTATTTTGGTCTTACTAATGCAATGCTTCAAGTGATTTATGAATTTGTATAATTCTGAAAATATTGTTGACCGCTTTCTTAAGGAATTTGTATCTCTGAAGATTAATTAACCTAAAATAGATCCTGTTAAACTAATATAAAAATGGCTCAAGGTATATCTACTTTGTAAATGTAAAAGCCATTGGTGTTATGTAGATTTCCCATCCCAAAGGCATTGGAAATTAACCAGACAAAATAATAGTATTGAGTTACAAATGTCTTATGTAGCAAGGATTTTTATTAATTTTTTATTTAAAGAAAATGTAAAGAAATCTAAGGTCATATAATGTTAAGATAAGTAATGTGCTTTTGCATGATTTGACCTGTATCAAGCTCTTTTGTCCTTCTGACCCTTATATTTTCATTTATTGCTAAGATGATGATGATGATTGATTGAACATGTTTTTCTTATCTTCCTTGAAACTATCCTGAGAGAATTAACTGACTAGAGAGAAATGCTTTTGCAGGGCATAGTGGCCCCCTCCTGTAATCCCAGGTATGCTGGGAAGGTAGCTTGTCTGGGTACTGAAAAAAAAAAGGGGAGGAATGCTTATGCTTTTGTTTCCTCATTAAATAACATGATATCCAAAATTTATAATTTTTTGCATGCCTTATGTTTTTGTGTGCTTTACATAGTGGCACACACCTGTAATCCTAGAAACTTGGGAGACTAAGGTAGGAGGATCACAAGTTTGAGGCCTCAGCGATTTAGCAAGGCCCTTAGGAACCTAGTGTGACCCTGTCTTAAAATAAAAAGGGCTAGAGATGTGGCTCAGTGGTTAAGTACCACTGAGTTCAATCCCCAGTACCAAAATAAATAAATAAAACAAAATAGAAATTTTTGTATGGCTTTCGGCTTGAACCCTTGCCTATTTTTAGAACTCTTTGAAGTCTATTACTGAACTGGCCAACGTCCCTTTTCAAGTTAGCTGTCTGTCTGTCTTTGGTATATGTTTAGAGTTACCTTGGAGGAATCAACATGTTTTTGTTGCTATTGGAAAGTTTTAACATACTCATTATATCAAGGTTTCTAAAAATATATGTGCTAGCTCTTTTAAAATTATTATATTGAATATAAACATTTCTATTGTAATATAATAGCTACTATAATGAACTAAAAAGTTACACAATTTCTTCAGTTTTGATAAGTAACTGGGTGCATGTTTATGTAATCTAATGAATGTAAAAAAGCTTCTTGTAAAACTTTTGTAGAACTTTGAATAAGAGAACAGTTTATTTTTATTTTGTTACTCGAGGAAAGAGCCTAGAGAGAATAACACAGGGGAGATATAAATGTGTATTTTGTATATTTACATATGAATTTCCCCCTTGCATCTATAAACACTTTCCAGAGAGACATTAGTAAATAATGTATCTAGATCGTATATACTTAACATGTGCTGTATAACAGGTATACAGTTGTTTGAACATTGGGTCTCTTCCACTTGGGGGGTAGGATCATAATGCCTCGAGGAAGGAAGTGGCTTCATGATAGGGGCTGCAAGTGGAAAGTAACCCTAGTTCAGAATTTAGGATTGTGACTTTTGTTAAAAGCTGTAACGTACTGGCCAATGGTTTTTCTCTCTTATAGAGAATGACATTGAAATTTCAAATGATGTTGAGTGGTTTAAAAATAATCTTAGAAATTCCTGAAATGAAGGATGATGGAACTACTCTTAGGTCAAGGTGTGATTTTTTTTCTTTTTTAAAGAGAGGAGGACAGTGAGAGAGAGAAATAGAGAATCAATTTTATTTAGTTTTTCAGGTGGCTTTCTTTGCTCTAATCTTCATTGTGTACGTGGTGCTGGGGTTTCAACTTGGGGTACCGCGCATGCCACACAAGTGCCATAACCTCTGAGCCACTGCTCCAGTCCCTGAAGGTATGATTTTTAACTGAAATTGGCTTCCTGTTCATTTTCATGTTGCTATAATAAAATCCACAAAGCTGGTATACTTTATAAAGAAAGTGGTTTATATAGTTCATAGCTTTAAAGACTAAAAGTCCAAAACCAGGCAGCTCCTTTGCTTCAGACTCTTTTGAGGGCCCCTTTCTGTGGATCACAGTGTAACAGATGACATCATAGTGAGAGAGTACACAGGAGGGAGCTAGTACATGGCAAGACAAGAAATGAGACAACTCACTCTCTCAATTCATTGCATGAGATCAGCATTAATCCATTCTGAGGGCAGTGCCCTCAGTAGCCTATTCACCTTCCACTGGTCTGCATCTCTTAAAGGTTTTACCCACCTCTACATGTCTACATTGGGGACCAAGCTTCCAACATGTGAACCCTTGGGGGACAAACCACATCCGAATCATAGCATGACTTTTTTTTTTTTTTTAAGAGAGAGAGAATCAATTTTATTTTTCATCTGGCTTTTGGTTTTTCTCCACTTAGTTGTGTTTGTAGTGCTGGGGATTGAACCTGGGTCCTTGCACATGCCAGGCAAGCACTCTGCCACTGAGCCACCTCTCCATCCTCAGCATTGACCTTTGACACAAACTAGCAGTTACTTTTTTTAAGTTTAGAGTTTTCCTAGTAGAATGAGTTATGTGCTTATTTTCTCTTAGGTACCCTATTTGCAACATGGGAGAGTGTCTGCTAACTTAATGAATAGAGAAGTCTCATTAAAGATCAGAAGCTAATTAAAAATTAAAAATCAGAAGTCCAGGGGCTGAAGTGGTGGCTCAGCAGTTACAGTGCTAGCCTGGCATGCACGAGGATCCAGGTTCAAACCCCCGCACTGCATACATAAGTAAGTATTGTCGAAGCAAAGGCCAGATAAAAATAAATAAATGAAATCGATCCTCTCTCTCTCATGCTCTCATTCCTCTTAAAAGAAGAAAATCAGGAGTCCATATTTTTCCTACCAACCTGAACTTTATTAAAGCTTCATTGGTATCCGTATTAAATAATCAATAATGGTCATTGCATCTCTTGAAAAAATATGTACTTTATGTGAAGATTTGAAGAAATGCAGACACCTATGCATAATCAAGAACCTTCTCAATAATCCTCATTTTGGACAATATTGCTTAGTCTAGCCCTGGTTCTTTCATTATGGCCTAAGTAAAACACTGAACTGTTGACTCATTTGAGACAACCTGCTGATTCCTGTAGCCACTCTCCCATGTGACCAATTGTTAAAAGTCAAGCATTTTTATTTATTTATTTATTTTTAAAGAGCGGGAGAGTGAGAGAGCAGGAGAATGAGAGGAAAAAAGAGAATCAACTTCATTTTTTCATGTGGTTTTTGTTTTTCCGACACTTAGTTGTGTATGTGGTGCTAGGCTTATAAACCTGGTCCTTGTGAATGCAAGGCAAGTGCAATACCACTGAGCCACCACTCCAGTCCCAAAAGTCAGACATCATTTTTATCGTAAGCCTACTGATTGCATGGGATCTCCCTTTTAGCTTGGGAGTTTTTATTCCTTAACAGACTACTTCCTCTAAAAACTCTGGGGGAATGTTCTGTTCAGAGCAGGTGTAAAGTGACAGGATAAAAGCCAAAGAATATTATCATCACTCCATTTGGAAAAGCCGTGTGACAGTGAAGCTGTATAAATGGTGAAGAACTGGAGATGGGGAGCAAGACAACCAGGATTCAGATCCTAACTCTAGCACACATGTGCAGTGTTTAGACAATGTGCTCAACTGTAAGTCCCTTAACTGTAAAATTGTGGAAAAAAATTAGTATTATTTCATGGAATTATTATGAAGATTAAATGAAGTAACATATGTAATACGCTTTTCTCTATGTATAACTCATAATAAAAACAATGATAAGGGGCTGGATCGGTGGCTCAGCGGTTACTGCGCTTGCCTGGCATGCGTGAGTACTCGAGTTCAAACCCCAGCACCATGGATACAATGAAGTCTCAAAGCAATGAAAACCACATGAAAAACTAAATAAAATTGATTCACTGTCCCTCTCTCTTTAGAAAAAAAAAATGACAAGTTGGAAGGGAATCATTCCTTTTTAATACCTTTTTAGTTTTTTAAATCAGAGAAGAGCAATTTCTTCTATCAGACTGTTAACAGGTTACCAATTCAGTGAAGCTATGAGCTTCAGTAAAGATTAATCTGCAGTTATCTTAAAACCAGTTTCATGACTAGCCTTTGTAGTATACTTTGGAATTTATCAAGGAGGAGCTGGGGTTTTATGCAAAAAGCCAGAACCTTAACATGAGCAAGAACTTTTTATCAAAGTATAACACGCATATAGAAAATTATATGTTTACTTAGTAAACAGATCGTTATACCAGTTCTCTAGAAGTACCCCTCATCTTCTTGTCTGTCACTACCACTCCGCTGACTTTTTTTTTTTTAAGAGAGAGGGACAGTGAGAGAGAGAGAAAGATAGAATCAATTTTATTTAGGTTTTCATGTGGCTTTTGCTGCTCGGACACTTTGTTGTGTACATGGTCCTGGGATTTGAACCCTCATACTCGCCCATACCAGGCAAGCACCGCTCCAGCCTTACCCCCTGACTTTTAATGGAAGTCTCGTTTTGCCTGTTTTTGTATAAATGAACTCATCTTTTGGATCTGGCTTCTTTTGCTCAGCATTTCCTGAGACTCATCCACATAACTATAAGTCATATGTAGTTAAATGTCCTTCATTCTCATTGCTGTGTAGCATTCTATTGTGTGAACATACCCCAACTTATTTACTTATTCTTTCTGTTAATGAGTATGTGCCCCCGACCCCATTTTAAGCTGTTGAAGCTGTGGATATTCTAATACCTGTCTTTTGATGAACGTATGTCAGCATTTCTGTTGTAGTGGCATGGCTATATAAAAATACCTGTGTTCTGTTTTGTTCAAAATATTTTGCATGTGTATGTATTGTGGAATGACTGTGTATTACCTTAGTTACTTTTTTTTTTTAATGGAGAGAACTCTTAAATCTACTCTTAGCAATTTTCAAGCATACAATATATTGTTACAAATGTACAAAATTTTGTACATTTTGTACATCTCTGTTACATTGTGACTATAACATAGTTATAGTTACTATGTTATGCAATAGATTTCCTGAACTCATTCCTCCTAACTGAAATTTTATATCCTTTGATCAGTATTTCCCCCATGTACGGTTTTACTCAATACCATTTCCCAAAACATTCTAACAGTTTTTCATTTCATTTCTCAAATTCATGGCAACTTTGTTGTCAGTATGGGTAGGGTGGTAGGTAAGGGACTTCATTAATGATAGAGGAACAGGAGGCAACCATGGAGGTGGCCTGGTGCCAGAAGCCATTAAGGGAATTGATATGTTCCAAACACTGATTCATGAGGAGCCCTATGTCATTCAGTGGCCAGTGGTCAAAGAGGTAGATTTCTCCAAACACTGCTGTCCATTTGAGCTGCTATAACAAAATACTTGAGACTGGAAAATTTATAAATAATAGAAATAATTTCTCAGAGTTTGGAGGCTGGGAAGTCCAACATCATGCAGGTTCATGGGTAAGGGCCTGCTCCTTTGGTGGTGTCTTTTTGTGGGACATGCTCACATAGTAGGTGGTGGAAGGGCAAAAAACAGCCAATCACTTTGTGAAGCCTCTTTGATAAAGGCCTTAGTCTCATCCAGAAAGGAGGAGCCTTCACCTCCTAAAGGCCCATCTCCCAATACTGTTGCATTAGAAATTAACTTTCAAAACAAATTTTGGAGAAAACATGTTCAAACCACAGCAAGCAGTATGTGAGAATTCCTGTGGCTCCACATCCTCACCAAGATGATGTTTCACATCGTCCCCATTTTAGATATTTTGATGAGTGCAGAGTGATCAGAGTGATATCATGTTTTTGTTGTTGTTGTTGTTGTTTTAGAAATTATCATATTTTATTATATTTTGGTACTAGAGATTGAACCCAGAGGGGCTTAACCACTGAACCACATCTCCAACCCTTTTTATTTATTTATTGTATTTGTTGAATATGGACTTACATTTAAGGGGGAATCATTATCAAACAATCAAGAACAAATGTATATTCACATAATTAGCCAAGGCTGATGCCATTCCAAGGTTCCCCCCCTTGGGTTCCCCATAGTTCTATGTTTTCCCCAATTAAACCCCTGTGTTAAATGGACTTCTCGTTGAGGTCGGAGGTTTCCCTCTGAGGTGATTCCCCCATACTCCCTCCCTCCAGTCTCCTTGATTTGCTTCCTATTCCCTCCCTGTTTGCCCCCCTCCCTATGTCTCCAGGTATCCTAGGCAAGGTTCCCCCTGTTTGTGTAAAAATTCATACACGTTGAGGTTGTTATTATTAGCTTAGCCATCCATCATACTGTTTCCGGTTGTATTCTAGCTTCCATAAATGAGAGAAAATACTCGGCCCTTGAGTCTCTGAGATTGGGATACTTTACTCAGCATAATTTTTTCCATCTCCATCCATTTGGCTGCAAAAGCCATAATATTGTTTTCTCTAATAGCCGAATAGAATTCCATTGTCTATATGTACCAAAGTTTTTGAATCCACTTGTCAAGTGAGGGGCATCTGGGTTGGTTTCACAATCTAGCTATAGTAAATTGAGCTGCTATAAATGTTGATGAAGCCATATCTCTATAATATGCTGATTCTAACTCTTTTGAGAAAATACCCAGAAGTGGGATAGCTGGGTCATAAGGTGGTTCCAGTCCTAATTTTTTGAAGTCTCCACACTGCTTTCTAGAGTGGCTGAACCAGTTTGCAGTCCCACCAGCAATGTGACAGTGTTCCTCTTTTCCCACAGCCCCTCCAGCATCTGTCATTGTTTGTATTCTTCATTTTTGCCACTCTAATAGGAGTGAGGTGGAATCTCAGTGAAGTTTTGATTTGCATTTCTCTTATTGCTAATGATGTAGAGCATTTTCTCATATATTTATGGGCTTTCTGGACTTCCTCCGCTAAGTAGTTTCTTTTTAGATCCGTAGCCCATTTATTGATTAGATTATTTGTGGTTTTGGTGTTTAGTTTTTTCAGTTCTTTTCAGTTCTTATTCTGTATATTAGCCCTCTGTCCGAGGTGTAGCAGGAAAAGATTTCCTCCCGTTCTGTAGGGTCTCTCTTGACACTCTTGACTAATTCTTTAGCTGTGCAAAAGCTTTTTGGTTTAATTGCATCCCCTTCATTTATTCTTGACTTTACTGCTTGCGCCATGGGAGTTTTGTTAAGGAAGATGCTGTGCCAACCCATATGTTCTGTAGTGTTGATCCTGCTTCTTTTTCAGATCTCACTAAGTTGCTTAGGGCCTTGCTAAACTGCTGAGGCTGGCTTTGAAATTTGCGATCCTCCTGCTTCAGCCTCCTGAGCCACTGGGATTACAGGCATGCTCTGCCACATCCAGCTACCTTATGGTTTTAATTTGCATTTTCCCAAATGGCTATGAAGTTGGGCATCTTTTCAGGTTTATTTGCCATTTGGGTATCCTCTTCTGTAAAGTCATGCAAGTCCATGTCTTTTGTCCGTATTTCCATTGGAAAAATCTGTGTATTTTTCTCACTGACATAGGAATTCTATGTAACTTCTATGCAAGTCATTTATCAGATATGTATTATCATATCTTCTTCCAATTTTGTGTATTTTCATTTTGTATATTGTCTTTTGGTGAACATAAATTCTTGATGTAATCAAATTTATCATTTTTTTTTCATTTATGGTCAGAGTTTTTGTGTCTTATTTAAGAGGACACAAATACTTTGGATACTGTAAGGTGACAAAGATATTCTTTGGTTTTTGTCTCAAAATTTTATAGCCTTACCTTTCACATTTAGACCTGCAGTCTATCAGGATTTTTGTAGATTTTGTCATGTAATTAGATTTTGATTCCTTTTCCCCCAATTGGATCTTCCAGTAATGTCGTGCAGGGATTTTTTTGTGTGCGCGTGCGCATGCACGTAGCAGGGATACCTTGGAAATAGTCGGGTCATTCACCTCTAGAATCAGTTTCAATCCTAATCCATAGGGAAGCTGAAAGATAGTGTTGAGGCCTTTTTCTTCCCTGATTAGCCATTTAGTCTCTACCAAATAAAACAGGTAGAGATTCATGTTGAGATCCCCACACTCTGCTGGACTTTTAGGTAGAGGGTTTTTCATGTAGCCTCTGTGAAGCAATACTTGCAAATGATTTTTTTCTTTTTAAAGAGAAAGGGACAATGAGCAAGAGTGAGAGAGAGAATCAATTTTATTTAGTTTTTTATGTGGCTTTTGTTGCTCTGACACTTTGTTGTGTACATGGTGCTGGAGTTCAAACCCACCAGAACTGCTGAGCCACTGCTCCAGCCCCTTGCAAATATTTTTGATGGATTTGTCACCAGTTAATATGCTAAGATGAAGTTGGAATGAATCCAAAGATATCTGACAATATCCAGTTTATATGAAACATTAAAAAATTAAGATTAATAATAATAATGCCTTACATAAAAATACTTTCATTTACACTATTCTTCATTTTGATCCTTATACTGACTAGCATTGTAAGGTTTTCAAGGCAGGTGTTATTGTCCCAGTTTAACTGAGGGGAAAAATTATTCAGATCAGAAAATTAGCTTTATAAATAATTTGATAAAGATGATAACTTATTATCCTCATCCAACCATCTTTATCAAACAGTTCTAGGCAAACTGACCCAGGAAAAAAGGAGCGCCAAAGTGTGATTTATTCTATCAAAAAGATATCAAGCTTTAATGCTTAATAAAATAAATTTTTAGGTCTGACAAATGAGTAGGGGTTTCAGTTCATAGAACTGGATAATCTCACATTTCTCATTATCTTCCTCTTGTGACCATTATTGGATTAGCTCTTTATAATGCCTCAATCCCTTCTTCTAGTGCCTCTTTTATGTCTGTTAGCTATGAGACAAAGAGCCTAAATACAATCAAAGCTGATATAAAAGCTGGTAAGAACTTAATTGTATGACTTAAAAGTCATCAATTTTGCATGATCTTACCCAATGGTAAACTATTAGCAACTGGTTGGTACAGGGACTGAGTTTGTATTTTTTGATTTTCTGAAGAGAAACTGAGTGAATGGTATACAGTGGACATTTGTGTTCTTTGTTAACTAATTGCTATCCCAAGTAGTAGAAAAGTGAAGGTAAGAGTTGCTTCTACTAACAACTTTTTCCCTCCAAAATGCTCTAAATGCCTGTTCATTACACAGGCTCAAACTCATCCAGGACCCATATATATGGCAGTCAATAAATTAGTGAGTGAAGGACTGGAGATGTAGCTCAGTTGCCGAGAGCTTGCCTACCATCACAAGGTCCTGAGTCCAATCCCTGGCTCCACCAAAAGAAAAAAGAAAAAAATCTGTAAAAAGAAATATGTAATTAGAAAATCACATCATAGTAAAAACTGATTAAAAATCAATGCTAAAATTAGTGGGGGAATGAAGTAGTAGGGAGAGCAGTGGATTAGAGGAAGAGTGTTGAGCAGGAGGGAAGAGGAATAGGAACAGGAGAAGGAAGTACCTCCGGAATGAAATTGACTACTTTAGTCCTTGGACAAAGGTTCTGTATATCAACAGACAAAAGTTCTTGGCATCTGAGAGCTGCAGATGAAATTTGCTGTCAAGGTTCTGGCAGAACTGGACAAAAACAGCTATTCTGAGCTTTTTTCATGTTCTTCGCTGTTCACTCTTCAGAAAAACTATACTTAGGTATTCAAAACCATCTCTTTAGATAAATGAACTCAGAAAGATGTGTGATCCAAATCTCTGTAACTTCCACTTTGTACTACATTTTTCAGACATACTGTTTTTCTTTGTGTCTCTATGTAGAGCAAAATGTGCAACTTTTTTATAGTACAGATGATGGCTGGGTCTGTGTTTTAACTTTTTTAGTTAATCAGATATGGAATAAAGTTATAAGATAATAAGGATAAGATAAAGATCTTATCCTTGAGTTTTTAAAATAATGATACTAATTTTAGTGATCTTGATTCTTCTTGCTTTATAGATGAGGAAGAAAGAGGCTCAAGTCACATAGCTTGTTAGTGGCAGAGAACTTACGTCTTGTTCTTGCAACTTTGATTCCAGGTTGTTTGTTTTCTTCTTTTAAATATACTGAACTACATTTTGAAAGAATGTTCCCAAGTTTAAAAATTCAGAATTTCCTAATTGTGGGGTGTGTGTGTATGTTTTCTTTCTTTCTTTTTTAGAAAGAGGGACAGAGAGAGAGAGAGAGAGAGAGAGAGAGAGAAAACCAATTTTATTTAGTTTATTTAGTTTTTCATGTGGACTTCATTGCTCTGACACTTTATTGTGCACGTGGTGCTGGGGTTTGAACCCGTGTACTTGCACATGCCAGGCAAGTGCCGGATCCCGTGAGCCACTGGTCCAGCCCCACATAGTCTTTTTTTAAACAAAACAAAACAAAACAAAACAAAACAAAACTATTATATACAAGGGCTGAAGTGGTGGCTCAGTGATAGGGTGCTTGTGTGGCAAGCATGAGGATCTGAGTTCGATCCATAGCACCACATTCACAGGTAAGTGGAGGAAAAACAAAAATCAGATGAAAAAAATAAAATTACTATTCTCTCTTAAAAGAAACTATTACATATAGGGTCTTGCAAAATAAAAGTATATTGTCATTACTAGCAAACTATTGAATGGAAAAAATCCATGAATTTTAAGTTTTTGTGATGACTTAAAGAATTTAAACATGAGCAATATGTTCTTTTTAATTATTTAGAAGGTACTATTGCTCAGTAGAGACGTTGAAAGGTTATTGAGATTATTGAGACTCTCAAGACCTGCATTTTGTCCTATTATAACTAACTGTGTGATTTTGGACAGATGACCGACCTTCTCTGGGGTTTAGTTTGCTTGTCTGTGCCATAAAGAAATAGAGCTGGAATTATAACTGCCTGTTCAGTAAATAATTCTCATAATTGCTGAACGTGGGAAGTTAGGCAGAGCAAGTTTATTGTCAGAAGTCTTTGGACATGAAATGATCTGTGCCTAATAGCCTTCATCTTGACACTACTAAGTAACCACAGACCAGCCAGCCAGTCATCAATCTCCATCTGTAGAACAGCCAATGTTGTCCATGTATAGCAGTCTGGAGAAGCGCCAGATTTTGTTTTTGCCAGAAACTCTCTTGGCAAATCTGTATCCCTAGAGATGTCTGTTTAATTTTGTGGTGCAGTGAATGCTTTAGTGAAAAAGAAAAGGAATGCTGAGCTATTTGATTCTGAATGTTCTCGGAGATAGCTCCTGTCCATTTCTTTCCATATTATCTATGTTTCAAGATGTTTTCAGGGTGGAGGTGAGCCAAAAATGAAATGAAAAGATTCTAGAAGGCAAGAAACCTTCTACAGTATATGCTAATTGTGGAAATGAAATTGAATAGTATATGGATGTTCGCACAAATTGAAAACTTCTGATTATAAGTAAGTAATATTAAATAACTAGCCAGATTTGTCATTTTATATTTTCAACTCATCTCATAATGTTACAACCATTATAAAAAATTTTATGAAAATTTGGCACATTGTACTCGACATTTCAAAGCTACTCTATTATCTTACATTCTCAAAATAAGATAAAATATCTTAACTTGAATAAGTTCTCCAGTGTTTTTAATTCATTCATAAAAATCTCAACATTTCAATTTAAAATTCATTTGTTTGAGAAAATTTATTTGGGGACCCAAAGTTATGTGTTGAAAATTAAACTAGGTGTAGTGGCATACACCTGTAATCCTAGCAACTCAGGAGGCTGAGGCAGGGGGATCATGAGTTCAAAGCCAGCCTTGGCAAATTAGCAAGGCCCTGTCTCAAAATAAAATATATAAAAAAGGCTGGAGATATGGCTCAGTGGTTGAGCATCCCTAGGTTCAATCCCTGGTACCAAAAAAAAAAAAAAAAAAAAAAGGAAAGAAAGAAAATTAAACACCTGAATTACCTAAATTGTATAGGCAGATCCAGCTAATGTTGCATTTAGTTTAAATGTGATCATGTTTTACCACTGATCTTCATTCTTTATCTTAATTCTTTCAGTATTTCAAATATCTTTAACATTTTTTTCTTCTGACTTGCTTACCCATTTTACTTTCATAATATCTCCCAGATTTCACCCCTAATTGCGGCTGACCCATCCTAATCCGGGCGTGGTCTCTAGTGCTGCAACAACTTCCTCCTAACTGGTATCCCTGCTATCAATGTTCCCCTTGAAAACAATGATACTAAATCTAGATTCATCTGTTTTTTTTTTTTTTCCTTCTTGGTACCAGGAATTGAACCTGAGGGTGCTCAACCACTGAGCAACACTCCCCCCTTATTATTTTTAAAGAGAGAGATAGGGGAAGAGAGAGAAAGAGAGAATCAATGTTGTATATTTTTCCATCTGGCCATTGTTTAACATACACTTTGTTGTGTATGTGGTGCTGTGGTTTGAACGCAGGTCCTTGTGCTTACCACACAAGCGCTCCAAACACTGAGCGAGCCCTCCCCACTTTTTTTATTTTTTAGTTTGAGACAGGGTCTTGCTAAGTTACTCAGGGCCTCACTAAGTTGCTGAGGCTGGCTTTGAACTTGTGATCCTCTTTCCTCAGCCTCCCGAGCCTCTGAGATTGCAGGTGTGCGCCACTGCACCTGGCCAGATTAATCTTCTTTAGATGTCAGTTTTACCAGGCTATGCATTTGTTTAGAATCTTACAACTTCTTCATCCAAGTCTCAGTATTGCCAAGCGTTTAACATCCTTTACATGTGGGCCTTTCTTCTCCATCCTGAATTAATGCAACAAATATTATTGTGACCATCCACACATGAAACACTGCAAAGATAAAAATAAATCTAGCTTCTTGCCAATATATAATACCAGTATTGATGTTAACACATCCAGGATTTTTTTTCCGTTTAGAAATTTGTTCTACTTCATTCCATTCCACTGAAACTGACCTTGCTAATTTTATCAGTGTTCTTAGTGCCAGATTCATCAGTTTTCAATCCTAATAGTCCTTTTACTCTATTATGACTGTATACACACTGACCCTGCCTTCTTCTTGTACTTTTTCCTTCCTTAGTCTTTTTTTTTTTTTTTTTTAAGAGAGAGGGACTGTGAGAGAGAAAGAATCAGTTTTATTTGTTTTTTCATGTGGCTTCCATTGCTCCCAGACTTCATTGTGTACGTGGAGCTGGGGTTTAAACTCGCATACTTGTGCATGCCAGGCAAGCACCATAACCACTGAGCCACACTCCAGCCCTTCCTTAGTCTTTAGGTATAGAAACTATTCACATCTTCTCTGTGGGGCACTGGATTGCCCCCCGGGAGCCGATCAGGAGGAGGGTGAGTGCCAACGGCTGGAACCCGGGTCCCCCCTCGTCCGGGGACCCCTTCCCTCCCAGCCCGGGGACCCCTTCCCTCCCAGCCGGGGAAACGAGGCAACCACACGCAGCTGATGGCAGCTCAGAATCCGTTTATTACTAAGGCACACGGGTTTTTATAGAGGAGGAGGGGAGACAGCCAAGGAATCAATAATCCTTCTAAGGGAGTTGCCAGGTGTTATGTAGATTTCAGTACAGACAAAAAACTAGGGTACAGACAAAAACTAGGGAGTAACCTGTCGTTA